>JAHBCN010004370.1:0-65503 GCA_019359885.1 Listronotus oregonensis
CAAAAATTGATCAGTTCTAGGTATAAGCAAGTCAATATTGACTATTTACTTTCTTGACAACAAATAACTATAATTAAAATCACACAAAAATTTCAATTTACTTACTATAATAAATGTGTAACTACATTCAGAGTTGTGAAGAGTCACTGGTGGACTTAAAAACCGTGTTTGTGTTATCCGAGGTGTAATGCAAACTGAATGGAACTGCTACAATAAAAAAATATTTGTTAGTAATAGCAGCATTAGGATATATCATATTTTTCACCTTACCTTCTTTTATTAATCACCTTTTTCCTTTTTGATCAGGATCTCATAATCACTGCTTTTGCAATTTTTCTGGAAGACATATAAAAATCGTCTTTTTTAACATGCTCCGAGCAAATAACAGAATCCTTATGGGAAACACAACTTTTTGGTATATTAAAACTACACGACTAAACACTACCAAAAACAATATAGTAAAAACAGTCAAAACCAATAAAATATCAACTCTGTACACAAATATTTTCAACTGTAAAAATAACCCCATATAAAAACTTCGACTTGTGGCACGACTCTGTCCACAGCTGAGAATGCTAGTAACTTTTAGAGTTACCCGACAGGGCCGCCAACATAAGCGACCCTTTTCACACCCTCACGTCTTGGACTTTTGCTATCCCATTCTCGACGATGTCATAACCCCTTTAGATTAATAGACTCTGGGGTAGCTTAGTGACGTCATTGTACATCCAACATGGCGAATCGCTTAAGATGGTGGACTAGATATTTTTTTATGCACTCCCATAATTTAGGTATCAAATAAAGGGTTTGCTAAAAAAAATACGAAAAATAAAATGACGTCACTCTAAATCCAATATGGCGGACCGCCCAAGATGGCGGACTAGTTATTTTTATGCATTCCATGATATGGATAATAAATGAAAGTGTTTTATGATTACGAAAAATAAAATGACGTCATTCTAAATAAAACATGGCGAACTTCCATCTATAAACTAAAAAATAAATTAATAGTCAAAAACAACGTTTTTAGAAACAAACATTTATTTACATATGTACTAAAAAGAAGAAAATAATCTTTAAATTAAATCAAACTAATCAATTTATTACATCACACAATTTATATGATATAAAAGCTTGTTGCGAGATTTACCTGTTTTATAAAAAAAGTTACATATCGTATTCTTGTTTATCTAGGTCTATCTGTCTATCTTAGGTAAATCTAGCGACAAGCTGTAAGTGCAAGGAACATTAAAACTTAAGGGACAGTTAATGCGTAAGAACAACTTAAGGGACGCAAAAAGTGTTGGTGCAACCGGCCTTAAGACCAAAATAAGGTACGCCATCCGTCCTCCTTCTATTTCTTGGCGAGCAAAAAAGTTATCCGGAGCCCAATTATGCCTCGATAAGAGCACTTAGGTATAAAAGTGTTGAGCATTGTGCCGCATAATGCGCTTTTGTGCAGTAATTGAAAAACTCCCACTGTAGCGCCACCGCCACCCTAGAGACGGGCGATTGGCCTTCTATTTCTCTGGCGATATCGCAATTTTTCAATCACACTGATATTTGTTACTGTGCTTCTGTGCTGTGCTTTTTTAATATCGGTGATTTTTAAACATGGTGTGATCACAAAGATGTTTAAAGATTCAAACTTCCTTGTTTTTAGGTCGCGTAACAAAAGTCGCGTTTGAGGTGTTTGTGATACTTTTTTTGTTTATGTTTATATGTTTAGATCAACGAATTCTTAAGTTCGTAGGTTTAAATTGTTTAGTCTACAGTCTACTTATAATAAGAGGTTGCTGATTAACACATAAAAAAGTGTTTACTACATATTACATTTTATACAGGGTAAGTTTTTTAAAACCTGACATAGGCTATTTCTTTTATTTAAACAGTAAGAGCATTAGTTCCAAAAGCAAAGTTGTTTGAAATAACCCAATTAAAAAAAATCGCATTTTTTTACAGCGTTGCAAGTTTTTGCAGCAAATTCAAAAAGGTATTTTTTAAATGGCAACACCGCATTTTTTCATTGATTATGTGCGACACGTGACATCCAAATGTCATTTCATCGTTCGTGGATTAACAACAATAATGCCATACCGGGGGACGAATTGAGTAAAGCTTATTCAAGCAAGCAACAATGGTCATTTATAGCATTTAATTAGCGGTTTTCTTTCGTATATTGTGGTTAGCGCACTTGATTCTTATTGTAATATATTCGCGAGCTTTTTCTTGGATGTTTTTCGTTGCCCGATTTACATTTTACTTGGATTTTTCTTTAAAAGTGGGTTTATTTCTTTGAGGTAAGCACGGACGTAGCTATAGCTTTGACAAGGGAGAGAAAAAAAGCGAGTTGCCAAGGCTAGTAAGATACGTCAAGTAGTGATGGTTGATGGGGGGCCTTCAGCAGAGAGGGTTGTTGACATTGGTGTGCCTCAGGGTTCGGTTTTGGGACCGGTCCTGTTTTTGATTTATATTAATGATCTCCCTCTTAATAAGAGTAAGGCAAAATAAACCCTTTTTGCTGATGACACTACCCTATCCATACGAGGAAATTACATTGATTTTGTCGGGAAGGCTGCTGAGGGTGCTCAGTCGAGGGCAAAGGAGTGGTTTAACGGTAATAAACTTAAACTAAATGAAGATACGACACAAAAAATTGTATTCTCTTTAAGGGATCTAAGTAGTTGTAATAACCCAACAGGTGTTAAATTTCTTGGAGTTTATCTGGATTCCACGCTTAACTGGAATGTTCATACCGAGAGGATGTCTAGAAGGCTGCGGAGCTGCGTCTTTCTGCTGAGGGGTTTGGCTGGATGTGTGGGAGGTGAGACTTTGAAGTCTGCCTATTATGCTCTGTTTCATTCCGTTATGTCCTACAGCATAGTGGCGTCTATCTTCCGACTGCAAAGGAGAGCTGTGAGGGTAATTTCGGGGATCGGCTATAGGGCTGACTGCAGGCCTGCCTTCAAGGAGCTTGCAATTCTAACTCTTCCCTCTGTCTATATTTTAGAAAGTTTAACATATATTAGAAAACGAGAGAATTTATATCCCATAATAACACACACATATATAAAACCAGACATGGCAGTAATTTAGTACTGCCATACTGTCATGTAGGTAAGAGCCAAATGAGGCCAGAATTTGCTGCAGCGAAACTGTTCAATAGGGTCCACTGGAAATGAGAAAATTGCCAGTTTAAAAAATTGTGCTTTAAATGGATATATTTTAGAATTTAATTAATATAGGTGTCAAACTTGATGTAAAATAGCAATTGCATATTTATTTTTAAATTATTTAAGACTGTAATTACTAGATAGTGATTCTTCAATAAAGTGCAATTAATCCATTGCTGTATTTGCAAGCTCAAATCCATTGTCTGATTTGCATTCTCATAGTCACCTTTAAATTAATGGGACAAATTCCGACAGCACGAGTTACACCATCACAACCATTTTCCCACTCTGGAGTTGACTACGCTGGACCATTACAAATTGAGACAGAGATGAGAAATCATCGAGACAGTCAAAAAGGCATAAGCGTAAAAGTAGATCGAGAAGTCCTAAACATAGAAAAAGGAGGTCAAGAACACCAAGTGATCACAGTCCTAATGGGAGTTCGTAGACAAATACCACGGCAAAGTATCGGCAGAAAAAACAATACATTTAAATATTTAGTTGCTTAGTGGTTGGCAAAACCAGTTTGAAATAAAATGTCACTAGATTTCTCCAAAATTGCTCCAATAAATTAGAACAAACTTTAGCTACAATTTATTGGCTAATAAATTGGGAAATAACATGCTTTGTAAAGCCGGCATAAGATTGTCTTTTGACAAAAGTTCATTGGGCTTTGGTCTCTCTTTCTTAGAAAAAAAAACTCAACAGAGATACCTTGATTCGTTTGTTTTGTACTTTTTAAAAAGCGACACTTCTTTCTGTATTATAACAATTGCGCAACGCGAAGGACAAAATAGACTAGACTAGCTTGGTTTGGTGGGCGCCGCAAAAGCGAGGGAGGCGGCTGTGGCTGCCCATTCTCCCGCTCCCCGCACTGCGGCGGACTAAGCAACTATCGTTTTCTACAATCGGCGCGGTGCATGTAATTTTTTTCTGTTGGACAAGTAAGATGGATATGAAGGGGGGGGGGTCCGGATCCCCTAAACCCCCCCTTATATACATCCGTGGAGGTAAGGTTTTAATTGTCTTAATGTGCCGTGACTGATTTAAAACACCGACATTTATTGTTTGCTTCATAACTAAGCAAAAAGTCATTTTGATACAGTTTTAAAGCCTTTTTACAACAAGGATTTAATGGTGTTTGACACGTTTGACACAAAACACGAAAAAAAAGTTTTGTTGTTGATCCACGAACCTCTGGTGACGTCACGCGCACATGCTCCATTATCGTTTAATAGATTTTAAAGTTCTTACCGTTAATAGATTCTAAAACTTCTAACCTAAGTTAAATTTTGTGTTTTTTTGCAGCTACTTAGCTTGTTTTATTTTTCTTTCAATTTTCCTCATTTAACAAATAGGCCAAAACCAAATTATTTTCGCCTGGTTATTCAAAAATGGCTACTCCAACAAAAAAATGATATATGAAGTTTTTTGTAGAAAACTTTGAAATTTATTAAACGGTAGTAAAAAATGCGGTGTTGCCATTTAAAAAATACCTTTTTTGAATTTGCTGCAAAAACTGGCAAGGCTGTAAAAATATTTTTTGCGATTTTTTTTAATTGGGTTATTTCCAACAACTTTGATTTTGGAACTAATGCTCTAACTGTTCAAATAAAATAAATAGCCCATGTCAAGTTTTAAAAAACTTACCCTATATATTGTAAAAAATCTTTATACATAAGAAACTATTAATCAGTTTAAAAAAATATTGTATCTAAAATTATAACTAAAACCAAGGAGTCAAGGAGGCAAGTGCTAACTGCGGCAATGACGATATTTTTCTGATTCTGTTATTGTTATGTTACATGATATATACTCGGCTTTCGTCGTGATAACGAATGACAAGTTGCTATCTTTGGGCATGTTCAATTGTGATACAAAAGAACAGATAATTATCAATACACGCCTTGTGAAAGATAGAAGGAACGATCGCTATATGTGATTTTTAGACATCAGTGAAAAAAATAACTGTCCGTGAAATATCGCTCACCTCTACGCCACCCTAATTTAACGCATTTTGACGTTCAATAGTATGTATTTATCTGGCCATACTTGGCTGTGCAATATTTCTCTAATATCTATCATTTACAAATACTTTTTAACATTGTTTCAAAATTCTTCTGTGAAATATTTAAAGGTACTATCGTATTTTAAAGAATATTTATTTCCTTGTTTAAAAATAATACAGAATATAAGATTCGGTGGTCAAAAAGTAATAGCAACAGAATCTTTCAGATGCAAGGTCGCCCCAGCCACAATGTTTCACCTTCCTTAGGACGTATGTCTAAGCTCTTTGGAGCTGGCACCTTTTTTGGAGCTAGCGTCACCTTCAAGCATATATCTGCTAGAGGCAGCCTAGGTGCTCGGCGGCACAAACAAGCGGGAGAGAAAGAAGAATCACAGTATAGACTTTTTCTCTCTCTCCAACAGGCTGATTGTAGGGGGACCAATCAGCACGCAGAGTATATGCCTTTTTCACCGACCAGTCAGTACGTTAAAACGAGAGAGAAAGGTTATACTGCTTTCTGTCTCACACGGAGCGTTAGAGATAGGCTGTACGTTTATTCTTCTTTCTATATCGCACAGATAACCAGCAAGGCTGTCTCTAGAAGGTACATGCTCAAACGGTAATGTCGTTCAAAAAAAAAAAAAAGTTGGGAACAAGCAAATTGAAAACTAGGGGATTTTGAATTTTATTGGTATCAATTGCTCTACCCTATAACTTTCCGTCTTTTTTTTGTTTATATTTTTTATTTGGTAGAGTGAAGGTGAAATTTGTGATTTGTGACGCTAAATAATAATTAGTTAAATATGTCTGTATTTTCGTTCGCGGTTGTAATATTTATCACCTAATTGTTTTTTGGCCAACTAGAATAAACAGGTTAGTTAGTCAGATGAAGTAGTTGATGAGATGCAAGTGAAAATTCTGTTTAATGCATTTGGCGGTTTTCCCTTTTATTTTTTAATGATAAAATGTTGGTTATCAGTAGTCGTACATAGGTAACCTTTTGACGAAAAATGTGTTATGTTAAAAATAATAATAGACTATTTCCAGTGTTCCAATTACATTAAAAACTACTTAGGGTAATAGTTGAATTAATTAATCTTTGAAAAAGTAGGGTAAATTTTACTTATCGAACACCACGCCGATTTTGATAAGTTTTTTGAATACCGGTTTTTTTTTGGGTCGCTTATAACCAATCTTAAATCATTTTTTTGGTCACCTCTGGTTTTTAAGGTATGAGGCCTCCAGACTAACCTGGTTCGATAAACATTAGCACTATCATTATGAAAGATTTTTTTGGGAAAAAACAACAGAATATGCATTGTATGGAGGAAATAAAAGTATACAGGTGAGGAAAAATGTAAATATATAAATTTGCAAAAGTTAACTAACTAAATAAAAAACTACTTTAACTAATCAGAACTAACTGTGACTAGCCAGAACTGAGGGCTTTTAAATTTGTCTAAATGGTCCCTATGTAAAATAAAATTTTAACAATTTTCAATATGGGATGAATGTAAATAAAAAAAGTATTTATCCAAAACTGTCATATTATAGCTCTATTGTGGATCTAAATTTCGACGAATAAAAGCATTATTATTATTTTTATTATTATTATTATGAAGTTTACTAGCCCGATGCCCTAAAATCAGTCCAATACATAGTGCTTTTAACATTGCTTTATTACAAAAAATCATATAAAACAGGCTTCAAAACAACATGTCAAACAAATTCAATATTACAATCAAAACAACATTAGTTTTGCTACTACTACACTATACTATTACTAAACTTATGTGTTACTGCTTATTGTTAATACTAATGTTTACATTGATTGTGATATTACCGTTAAGATTAGCATCAGCTCCGGTAACACTTTTTTCGGGAACATTTACAGAAATTATGCTTTTCCCTGCATTATCGACAGCTTGAGATTGCTCACCCCGTATTTTTTTTGCAATTTCGATTTTGTTCGAAATTGCAAAAATGTCAATTCTTCAACATAGCTTTTAGCCACGGTGGATGATTTCCATCCACCATGGCGTTTGAGTTATGAGGGGCCCCTCTGGCATTGGCCAGGAGGGTTGCTGATGTGCGGCGTAAGCTATGATCAGTTTATAAATTAGAGTCAGGCAATCCCAAAAATTTTGCCACAGCATTTGGTATTTTAGAAATTTTATTTATACCAACACATTAAGAAGTACACTTCTTTTCCTGATAATTTAAAAAAAATCTGTTGGTGGGTACATTTTTTGGTCATAATTTTAAATACTGCCTCACTAACTCAATAGGGTTTACCGTAAATCCTTCGTTTAAAATGGTTGAATGGGTTTGAATAACAAGGTATTGTCCTTTGTCCTCGATGTTTTCCATCAGCAACTTTGTCAAATTGTCGCATCCACAGGCGCCAGAAACGCCTAGTATCAAGACCACCTGAAATTGAAAAATTATATAATATTTCGACTCGAGTTTTTAGAGAGTAAACACGTTTTTTGTTTTCATTGCTGTTAGTTGATAGATTTAAAAGGCAAAAAATCAAAAATTAACTTACACCGATGTCGTCAACAAGTGATGGAAGCCTTTCCGCAAGAGAGGATCAAGGCCTAGATCTAGAAAGGAAAAGAAAACTTGGCAGAAGAGAAGAAAATCCAACAAAAAAATCCAAACAAATGTCTAAAGCAGAGGTAAACAAAGTAATTTTAGGCGACCAAACTGTAAACAAACTAACAAAAACATTAACAAAAAATGCTGATTCTAACCATACCAAACCCATCAGAAACAACACCCAATCTTATCTACAATATTCAGATAACAAACAACATCCAGATAAACAACAAAAATTATTAGATAAGAGATACAATCTAAGAATAAATCCAAATTATAAAAATATGTTTTATTTAACAACAGGGGCGGAGTACTCAATATTACAAATTATAAATATATGGGAAAAAGAGTATCCGAATGCGGACGATGAAATAATAAAAACTAAAATAGGCTTTCTTATTAAAACAAACACTCAAAAATCTAAAATTACAGAAACACTGTCGAAAATGGTTTCACAATCAATTATCCAGTCATTTAAAGAAACATTTCCAAATTACAAGCCAACCTCGTCCCAGCCTATTGCAACTTATTCAGTTGTTATTAGTAACGTCGAAACTGATATAACTGATGAAACAATAAGTCAACGTTTATCCCAGCTTAATTTGGATTACCGGTACTGCAAGAGCAACCCAGAAACCTACTTCTCTAATAAGAATAATAACTGGCTCAGAATCAACATTTGAAACTCTTCTAAATAGGGGCTTTAACTACCAATATAGACATTACCCTGTATTTCCTAGTAATCCACCAGAACCAGCCCCTAAACCTTGCAGCAAGTGTCACGCCTTCGACCACACATCAGATGCATGTTCAACACCTTTAAAATGCCCCAAATGTTTTGGTACTCACCCAGTCAGCAAATGTACATCGACACTACCTCCAAAGTGTTCGAGCTGTGGTTCGGAACAACATCAAGCATGGTCCTTTAAATGCCCTAACAGACCAACCCAGCCTATTCAAGGTGTCCAAATATTGAAATTAAAAGTCTTAACAAAAAATCCAAAGACATTATTAGTGAGAAGACCAAATCAAGACTTCACAAACCTGTTACTATTCATGATACCATAGTCAATACCTACATTAATAAATTAAATGACCCAAGTAACATCAAACGAGAAGAATTACTTAACAAATTAAAAAAAGATTTATAAACAACTTTAACATTGACACAACTGCGGTATTCTCTGGCAACAGAGTTTATATTTTAATGTTTGACAGAGAAGATGAAAACTCTATATCACCCACAGAACCTATTGAAAGTCAGAATAATAGTCAGTTGGCGCTTGATGGTAGTACATAATATTTTGTATGCTAACATAAACAGCTATAAAAGTAAACAACATCTAAAAACAATTACATAGAGAAAAATAATATTACTTGTGCCATGTTTGTGGAAACAAAAACTAAACTAAATAGCAACGTCACCTATAGAGACTGGGATATCAGTCACTTTAATGGAAATATTTTAAATAATACACACAGGGAGGAAGTCTAATACAAACACACCCATCACTCCATATGAGTAGGGAAAATCCACCAAGGCTTAACAACAGACTTAATGAATGCCTACATTTCTCAGTTCCATTTCTTGACGAAAAATTGCACTTTTTTTTGGTATACATTCATCCAAATAACACTATCGAAGAAACTATATTTACAAAGGCTTTACTATTTATTTATTTATTTTATTTAATTTAATACAAACTCTACAGGTTTGGGAAACCCTATTATAGAGTAGGAGAAGAAATACAATATAATACAATAAAGCTTAACCTAACAACAGATTATTTTATCCTAATTAATTTATGTTTACAATTATATTCCTAAGTTCATTTAAACTAATATTAAAAATATCACAATGAGCTTGAATCTCATTAAACTTTCTACACATGACATTAACAGGAGAATTATTAAAATTATTGGTTCTGGCACTATTCAGGTAAAAGGTCATTGGATCCCTTGTTCGGTAATGTGGAACATAAAAATTTATTTGGGACAAAAAAGTGGATCATCAATACGGTTATGTATTAATTTATATAAATACACAACAGAGGCTAATACTCGGCTTGTCTCCAAATTCGGTAACCTATAGTATTGAGTTAACTCTGCTTTAGAAATGCCAAAATCATAGACTCCAGTTTCTTTATAATACAGATATCTAAGAAATTTATTTTGTATTTTTTCAATACTATATTTATGATTTTCGTATTGTGGACTCCATATAGTTGAAGCATATTCTAAAATACTTCTCACATATGCAATATATAATTTTCTTATGCAGGCAATATTCCTGAACGGTCTACAATTTCTAACGATAAATCCATACATTTGTAACGCCTTGTTTGTAATATTAGAAATGTGTAGCTTAAATGATAATCCTGGATCAAAGGTTCCCCAAGATCCTTTACCTCTCGACATGTACCAAAGCTGATCCATTCATTGTGTACTCAAAGTTAACTGGTGCCTTTTTTCTATGAAAGCTTAATACATGACATTTATTTATATTAAATTTTAGACCGTTTATATTGGACCATTCTACTAATTTATCTAAATTTTGTTGAAGTATTAGACAATCGCTAGTATTCCTAATTTTTTGAGTATAATTTAAGATCGTCAGCAAACAGTAAGATACCACAATTTGAGATGTTTTTAACTATGCTATTGATAAATAACAAAAACAGCAGTGGTCCCAAGTTGGAGCCCTGTGGAACCCCTGAGTAGCTGTAAAAAATTTAGAATGATGTCCTTTTATTACTACTCTTTGCTGTCTGTTTTCTAGATATGATGAAAAAATTTAAGCAGTTTGGGATGAAAGCCAAATTCATTACGTAATTTATTTATGAGGATGGTATGTGACACTTTATCAAATGCCTTAAACGAAATCAGTATATATAACATCAACCTGAAATCTGTTGTCAAGATTTTCGGATATATACTAGTGATATTGCTTAAGTTACTAACAGTTGATCTTTGATCAACAAAACCATGTTGGTAAAAAGTTATTCTTCTAAAAACTGATTTGTAAATATTTTTATAAATTATGGTTTCAAATATTTTAGCTGGTACAGATAATATTGCAATAGGTCTGTTGTTTTGAATATCAGTCTTATCACCATTCTTAAAAACTGGACAAATTTTTACTTCTTTCCATAAATCTGGAAAAGTGCATGTTTTGAGAGCCAAATTAAATAAGACTTTTAGTGGATTTGCTAGAAACCCAACTAACCCTTTAAAAATATATGATGGGATATTATCCGGTCCAATAGCTTTATTAACTTTGAGGTTTTTAACTGCGTCACACACATCCTCATAGTCGACACTTGAAATACATACTACCTCAAGCGATTCACAATTGTCCAAAAAAGTGACATTCTGCAGGTTGTTAAAATTTTCATATACAGAACCAAAATAGTCAGCAAAAGCATCAGCAATAGCATGACCACCCTCATATTCACAACCATTCAAATGCATTTTGTTAGGAATGGAGCCTAGATCCTTTTTATTTTTTAAATAGTGCCAGAACGCTCTGAAATCATGACCAATGTTTTGCTGCATTTCGTTTATATAAGAATTAAATGCTTCTTTAATGTCTTGTTTTATTTCTGATCGTAAATTTATAAACTGCTGTTTTAAAATGGCATTGCCAGTTTTTCGGCTTTTTAACCTTAACTTATCCTTAATTTTAATATTTTTAATGATTTGCCCGTTAAACCATGGTGGATACTGCTTCGATTTTTTAACCTTCGGAACACAAACGGAAAATATTTTATAAATTTTTTCATAAAAACATTGGACAGCAGCATTGACATCAGTAAATGATTCCAGTTCGTCCCAAGTCATATTTTGAAACATTTGAATCATGGCATCAAAATTAGCTTTTCTGAAATTGTAATTAGATTTACCATCTCTAATCAAGGCTTTACATTTTGGCTGTTTCAAATAAATATCTACACACAGAGTCGGGTGATGTAAATCCTCGTTAACAAAACTGAAAGTACTTTTTTCAACATCACACACTAAATCTGAAATTACTACGTCTAAAATTCTATTATTATTATTAAGAACTTTATTATATTGATTACAATCATAAAAATTTAAAAAATTTAAGAAAAGCTCCACATCATTATCTCTGTAATCTTTTTCTGAATAGTATTTTATTAGGTGTGTAATGTTGAAGTCTCCCAATATTAAATAATTATTGTCATACAGATATTCCAATGTTTCAAGATATGCATAGAACTCTTCTTTTCCTGCTATGGAGCAATTTGGTGTAATATAAATAACTATTATATATAAGAAACTATTATTGTTAGTATAAACCTTAACTACAAGTATATCAAACTCAGGATTGTTCAAATCCAGATTTACTAAACAACACTTATAACTATTTTTTACTGCAAGAAGCACTCCACCACCACGTAGATTTTCATTTCTATTTCTATTTCTAAAAACTAAGAAGTTGCTAGGAAATATTTCACTATCATACACTTGACTCGGCAACCATGTTTCTGTCAAAGCTACCGCATCATACTCGCTGTCAGTAAGAAAAACTGTGTTAAGAAAGCAATTAGTTTTGCTATTTAATCCCCGCACATTTTGGTATAACACTGATAATATATTATTGATATTAAGCGATTCTGGTGCAGCAGCCTGAACAAAAACACTGTTGTCAGTACCTAAACTTGTCGCTGTATTGGATGAATCACTTATAAAAAATCATTGTCAGTGGTATAGTTAGTTGACATTCGAAGTTTTTCAATCCGTTGTAGATAAGCTGGGCAATTTGAATTTCTTGCAAAGTGATTCCTATTTGGCAGCCTGAGTTTTTTACAATTAGGACAGTCCAAGTTCTCTTCAGGGCAGTTTTGGCTTTTATGAGGGCCTCCACATTTATGGCAGCATTCACTAGCTTGGCAATATTTTGCTACATGCCCGAAGCTGCAACATTTGTAACACAGAGCAACATTGACATATTCTTGAATGTACACGGTTGTTAAATCGAAGGATAGATTTTTATTTCTTATGAGCCATTTAAATATTTGTGGGTTTGTCTGAAGGATCCAATTTTCTTTTTGTCTATTTCTACATTCTTTTTTAGTAACAACTTTGATAAGATTCTTAACTTCTTGACCGAAATAGTGTGTTAAGTCTGGATTTTCAGCAATAAACTCATCAAGGAAAGTTTCTGAATTATAGCCTTTTAAAATGCCTGTTATCATAAGCATCGGTTCAGTGCGCTGTACATCTTTCACTTGAAATTCTTTGTCGGCCAAGTTCTCTTTCAGTTTTTTCTGCTGGGCTGCATCCTGACATTCTATTAGAACGCCATTTTTTAACTGAGTTACTCTTTTGAAGTCTCCACAAGTATTATTTTTATTTACATTTTTCTTAATTTCATTTAAAACTTGTCTAGGATCCTGTTGGTCTTTTAGTCGTATTACTGTTTCCAGTTTTGGCTTTGTCTGTGGCGGTGTTGTCCAGGTACTAGATTGTTTTCTATTGGATTGGGGATCTCTTGCTACCATACTATATGTTCTTGCACTGCCTGTCATATCAGTGAGACTGTCAACTGTAGAAGTGAATTGTCTAGTAGCAGTTTTTTGGTCTTGACTAGGTGTTCTTTTGACAAGGTTTTTTAGTTCACTGTTTTCTTTTTCAACTTGACCTATTTTATATGCTAAGCTCGTTATATTTTTACAAACATCAAATATTGCGGCGTTTATTTTATTTTGATCATCACCAGTAATGGTAATGCTGTTATCAATACTCTCTTTGGAGGTAGTTTTTTGAACTATATCTAATGCATTAAAAATATTTTTTAACAGATATTCAGCACTGGTTTGATTTAACTCCTTATTCTCAACTTTATTATTTTCGGTTAGTTCAGAATTTTGCTAGCTTAGACAAATTTCGTACGCTCCAGAGACCAGGGGTTGAGTCAGATCTGAGCCGTTTTGATTTGGAGTATTAGAAACACCATTTTGTGGGGAAATATCGACCGTTTGTAGCTCTTTATTTGATACATCACTTTGAAAATCGGTAATTTGTGTCTTTGTTGGAGTTCTTGACTTGTACTTTTAGGTCTAAAAACGTCCTCTGGATTACCAGCATCAATCGTAACAAAATTTATGTTATCCGATGTTTCAGAGTTATTGACCAGTCCTGGTATTTGTTGTTTACCTTTCTTGGGTTTATTTTTATTAATAAAGGTTTTTATCTCCTGGCTTTTTTTCACAACATCAACACCAATAATTTTGTTTATTTCTTGAGTGGTAATGGAACCAATGGAATAATGTCTATTAAATATTTTTTGTTTTTGCTTACTTTCCAAGCCGCCACTATCAGTACTCATGGTACTATACAAATATTCCGTTATTGTTGGTGACTTTAATGCTACTGGAGGATTGAAAAAGAGACAGATACAAACATTCCTAAATAACACAAACTTCAAGAAATTTAAGAACTGAACCAACATTTTTAATGCCTCAGAATCAAGATTCCACGCCAGACCTACTTTACACGGAAAACCTTGAACAAAATTTGATAAGTGTCGAACTTACTCCAGACTTGGGTTCGGACCATCTTGGATTTAAAATTGCTATAGATTTCTATAATTCAATTCCAGAAAGAACAACATTTAAGCTTAATCTCAATAAAACTAACATGGAAAAAGTAAATAACAGAATGAACTCTTTTATTAATAATGGACAAAACCAGAACATTACAAAACTCACAATTTCCAAATTCAATCAAACTCTTTCTACCCTCCATATTGGAAAATACACCCAAAAAAACATTTAAATTTTACACACACGAACTGCCACCATTTACTAGTAAGCTTATTAAGACAAAGAGACAGATGTACAGGGAATACTTAGTAAATCGTAACCCCATGATAAAAGCTGAAATCAACAAATTCAATAAAAACATAAGGTTTTTGATAAATCAATTTAAGACACACAAATGGATAACAACATGCGAAAATATTAACAAGAGGGGAAAACTATTGGACCGAAATTAAAAAGCTCTCCAAGTACAAAAATAGAAGTAACATCATACCGAATTTAGAAGAAGACCAAAAAACGTATGAAACACCAGAAGAGAAATGTAGTCTATTTGCAGCCCATTATAAAAAGGCATATCAGCTAAAATTGGTTTTAAGAATACTTCTTTACAGATCCTCCAGCAGTTGATATTATCATAGAGGAAGAAGACTTTTTCGACATGGTAAAGAGAGAAAAAACAATGCTCCAGGTCACGACTGCGTTACAAAATTTCATTTGAAGAAATTACACACAAATATTCATCACTACATTTTAAGAATATACCACTTTTGTCTTAAACATTGCTACGTGCCGCCAGAATGGAAAAAAGGGTCGATAATAACTATTCCTAAGCCAAATATGGACCACTCTAG
Organism: Listronotus oregonensis; assembly: GCA_019359885.1. Taxonomy (NCBI): domain Eukaryota; kingdom Metazoa; phylum Arthropoda; class Insecta; order Coleoptera; family Curculionidae; genus Listronotus; species Listronotus oregonensis. The sequence goes on from JAHBCN010004370.1 coordinate 15,200, forward strand.
ATCTGCTAACTACCGTCCTATCACCCAACTCCCAGTACTTGGAAAAAACTTTGAGAGCATAGTTAAGAGAAAAGTGGAATCCCAAACAGGTCATACAATTCCAGGATATCAGTTCGGTTTTAAAAGTAAAAACTCCACCATTCACCCCCTTTTCATTTTAAAAAATAATGTAGATGCAAGTAAGCTTAATAAACAAAAATCTTCAGTTCTCTTTATGGACATAAACAAAGCCTTCGACAGTGTTTGGTACCACGGCCTGTTATACAAACTATACCTTGCCAACTGTTCAAAACAACTAATCCATCTCATTAATAAATTACTCAGCAACCGTACCTTAACAGTAAAAGTAAATGACAGTATATCGGAAGAATTCACACCTGAGCAAGGCCTCCCGCAAGGATCCCCACTGTCACCATTTTTATATAACATATACTGTTCTGATATCTACAATCACCAAGTTCAGGTCCAAGATCATTTTTCTCCAGTGAGTTATGTACTACAATTTGCAGACGATACAGCTCTAGTCTCTCATGGCAAAACGGTAAAACAAAGTACAGAAAATTTACAACAGCTTTCAAATAACACTATTCAGTGGTTTAACAAATGGAGACTTAAGCCAAATCCGACTAAGTCACAGTATGTCATATTTAATCATACTCCTCGACCAAACTCACCATCACTTACAATGTATAAACATCGCTTGCAGCCCTCATCTACGGCAAAATATCTGGGGATGTTTATTGACAATAAACTAAACTTGAATGCCCACTCAGCTGCAGTTAAAAAATCCACAATAAGTAGAGCTAAACATTTTTCATTGCTTACCTACAAATCACAAGGCATAAGTAGAGATACAGCTACAAAAATCTACCAATTAATTTGCAGACTAATTATTGAATATGGACATCCCCTTTACCTAAATTGCAAACCACCAGCACTGAGAAATTTAAAGGTTGCCGAGACAACAGCCCTGAGAAAAATTACCAAGATTCGTCAACAGACTTCACAATCCATCTAATACTCTTCTTTATGAGCTGTGCAATATAGAAACAATTGAGGAAAGACTACAAAGATTAGCTAACAGTTTCGCTGCAAATGAAAATAACATCTACCTACTCACTCTATACTGCCTAGAACGCAATCCAGATGCTCTCCCAGGTGCAAGACATCCTCAATCCACCCTATGGGAAAAACTACAGACCAGGGACATTTAGTAATTGTTTTTCGTTTAAATTTGATTGTTTGTTTATATCAAATGTGTGTATTATATTTTATCAATTTTATCGAAATTTTAATTGTATACAGTGTGTCCCAGGATAGGAATTTATACGTAAAAATGACAAAAAATTTTGGGGTTGAAATTTGACCGTTTGGCATCCAGCCCTGCTTGATTAAAAATAAAATTTAGCATATTTTTATTTTTAAAAATCAAAGCGCTTGATACGAGCATTTTTAAATTTTATGAGTAGGTAAAGTAGTATTTCTAGGCAAGATATAAAAAAGTTTATAAGAAAAATTGTTTAGAATGCAAAATTATGCCCGAATACCGAATTATAACCATAGGCCTACTTTGATTTTTACGTTTTGTTTACCAATTAATTTTTTATTCATATTATAATGGTAAATAATTTAAACGTAAAAATCAAAGTAGGCCTATGGATTATGAATATCGTGTTCAGTATTTGCATTCAAGAGTTTTTCTTATAAACTTTTTAAATCTTGCCTAGAAATACTATTTACCTACTCATAAAATTTAAAAATGCTTGTATCAAGGCATGCTTTGATTTTTAAAAAATAAAGATATGCTAAATTTTTTTTTAATCACGGGCTGGATGAAACGATCAAATTTCAACCCCAAAATTTTGTCATTTTACTATATAAATCTCTGGGACACACTGTATATGAAAGTAAAATCTATATGTTTTAATTACAAAGGCGGAAGGACCACGGTCGATAGCCTTTTGAATTATTATATTATTGTATATCATAGTAATTCAATAAAGAACGTTAAGTAGTAGTATATAATTATATTACCTAACCTTGATTACAAGAAATGTAAAAAAATATGAAAATGTTCCAGGACCATAAAAAAAGCGTATAAAGGCAACTACAATGGAAAACAAAATGCCTACCTTGGCTAAAAGATAATATTTCTTAGAAGCTTCTTGCAAAAATTGCTTGATTTTAGCTCTTCCTTAAACTTTGGCCTTCGTAGATGTATAATTTCTGGATTGTGATTTAAAGAACGCTACAATTTTTCCATATCTGGAGATATCGATGTTCTTATATATCTTAAGGGTTGTTTTTACCATGGAATATTTCGTCCATAATGATGAAGGGGCAAGTTTCTCACTAAAATATAAGAAATATGCCAGTAAAACTTATTTTTTACCAATTGAATGCCTTTATTTTTCATCCACAATTCCAATTCACGAAATTCCTTATTGTAAAACTGTCTTGATTTCTCTGGGATCAGGTTGGTTATGCTCTATTAGCTTCTTTTCGAATTCCTTTATAAACTTGAGATTCTAGGACTTTTCCAATTCTTGACAAACATCATTTTTTTTTAAATAAACAATCACCTTAGTTACAAAATCGCAACCTTCTTCGAAAAATTGCATTGTGGCAAGAAAAATCCACCTGTTATTTACTAGTCACATAATCTGATAAATTAGAAATATACTACAGGGAATTTTTTATTCAAGGATCTTTTCTATGTATCTTACTTTAACTTTATATTATAATAATATGACAGTTTTGGATAAAATAATGTATGGAACACGTGTGTTATTACATATAAGTTACTCGCGAAAATTAGCAGACTAGTACCATAAATAGCTATAATTTGCATCGTCTAGTAGTTCAAATAGTGGTAGGTAGGTTTAAAGTGAGTGTGTATAACACCCTTCCACCGCGACCGATCGGTCTATTGTGGCTGTTCAAATAGTGAAACATGACCTGAAAATGTCAAAAAAAAAAAACACGAAAAAGTAGTGTCAAGTGTTACTTAAAAAAATATTTTTCTCACTCTATCCGCTTAATTTCAATTGGAATAATGAAGTAATAACCCGTTTTGTACCAAAAAACATTTAATAACTATAGTACTAATCTGTATCATAACCGACTAACCTCAAAGGGACAATATCTCCCAAAATTCCTCTTACTTAAAATCGATTATCATCGAATTGGACACCTACATAAAACTAAAATCTACAATTTTAATGCTTATTTTGGTAATTTTTTACTTATCGGGCCCAGAGCCAATTTTATTGAAATTTAGTATACAGGATTTTTTGGAGTGCTGATCACGAATCTAAAGTCAAATTTTGTCGGAAGCTTCTAATTTTTAAGTTCTAACATCCTACTCCGACCTAACTTCAAAAATGCACAAACTTATGTGTCATTTCCATCATTCAGTTTGGCTGTGACCAGGTTCAAGAAGTAGGAATTTTAGAAAAGTTTGTGCGTTGTTGACTTTAGGTTCTAGTAGGGGGTTATAACTTAAAAACTAGAGGTGTCTGACAAAATTTGACTTTAGATTCGTAATCAGCGCCCCAAAAAACACCTGTATACAAAATTTCAATAAAATCGGCCTTGGTCTCAATAAGTAAAAACTTACCTTTTTTTAGTAAAAAACAACTTGAATAAATCCAGCTCTTTATTTTTACATTTTACTTAATTTTCACTGCATTTGTTCTTTTATTGTTATTTCTGTGACATTTGTATTTTATTATTATTATAATTTTTTAAATTAATCTAAATAAAAGAGTTGTTTAGTGGATTCTGATTTCAATGCATGTAAAAGCAACTTTGTTTTTTTGGTGTTCTATAGACGTCTATTAAACTGAGAAGATTAAAAAAAAATTCTTCCATAATATTTAAAAAATTTTCTTGCATCTTTTCTCAAATCTTGAAATAAGTGATGGAACTCCCCACACGCATTTATCTTTCTATTCATTTCATGGATCCAAACTCTGCTTTTCTTTTTCTTTTCTTCCTCCTCCATAGCAACAATCACTCGATCATTTCTGCAACATAACACCAAGAACATAAGGAAAACTGGATCCATTTAAGGTGTTTTTTACTAAAAGTAAGCACTGAAATGTTGGAAATTTTAGTTTATCAAACACCAGAGGTAGCCGGAAAGGTTTTAGATCCATTATGAGTAACCCAAAAATTTCCAAAACAACTCTAGTAATCTTCTTTTAAGCAAGAAAAACACTTTTTGCACTCCAAATGCAAAAAGGTACCAGAACATATTGCTGTATGATATTATGCTCTGGACACTAACAAAATAAAATAAACTACTCAAAACAATTATCGCATATTTTGAAAATATTGTGTAAAATATCTAGTGCATAAAATTGGTAAACTAAAATGTTAGTACTGAATATATAGATATTTTTTTATACCAATTCCAGCAGATATGCGGGATTTTGTAGTATGTTCACATTTTTTTATTTAGTTTTTTTCATACAACAGACAAATGCGATGGTGTTTACTTATCAGCCGCAGGACTTTTGGTCAGTTAACCATAAAGTGTCGCAAGAAATTGATAATTGGTTGAAATTTGAAATATGAACAATAATAATGGACGTGCTACTAGGCATATAACAGATGCCGAGGCGCATACGATTGTTACCCTGTCTATTGAGGGATACAATCAAATACGAATTGCACAGATTTTAAATGTTACTCAATCGTCGATAAGTAGAGTGCTAAGGCGCTATAGGAAACTGGGGCTATCTTAAGACGTCCTGGCCAAAGCCATCCTAGGGCCACTACTGCAGCACAAGATCGATTTTTATATTTCCAAACTTTAAGAAACCGTACAACCACAGCTAGGAATTTGCAAAATCAACTTAGGAGAACTTAGTTAGTTTGAGTGATCAGACCATTAGGAATCGATTAAGATAACATGAGTTGAGGCCAAGACGGGCAGCAACGGGACCACGCCCTAGCAGGCAGCATCGTGTGAACAGATTAGCTTTCGCCAGAGACCACCTTAACTGAGAGAAGATGACTGGAGCACGGTATTGTTCACGGACGAGTCCAGATTTACTCTATCAACAAATGATTGTCGGGTTCGAGTGTATAGAAGACCCGGAACCCAATTTGTACAGGGCAACATTCGTCAACTGGATGCATATGGTGGAGGAGGCATGATGGTTTGGGGAGGAATAAACTTTCACGGACGCACCGATCTCCATATTGTACAACATGCCAATTTGAAGGCTGATAGGTACATAGCAGACATCCTCCAGAAGTATAGATCGTTTCACGAGGGTTTGTACTTACGTCATCAATGACGTCATGACTTGGAAAAAAGGGTTGTCGTAGCTAATTCATATAAATTCAATGCTGTTCACATTTTTAATTAAAGTTAGGCAATATTGATGCAAGTACGTTTTACAGCGCTCTTTAGAGCACGTTCAGAATTGTTTTCTAATAAAAATTTTAATTCATCATGATCCGATTGCACCAATAAAATTTTTAATTCTCTTAAGGTAAAGCTAAGCTTAAATCAAAAATTCGATTGGACCAGCGCTATCGGCAGATTCAAGATTCGCTTTATCTCAGCCTAAAAATGTCTTGACTTAACGTTATTCTTGTCTCAATTTTGTTCATTTTTTTGTGTTTCTCATGATGAAAGACCATCGAAACCCCGATTTTTTAGAAAATTGGTGTTTTAATCGGCATAATGGAACAAGTAATTATCAGAACACAACATTTTTAGAAAGATTTCATTTTTTAAAGCCAACTGTGTTAAGCCTTATAGAAACCAGAAAGAGATACCTGCGATATAACGATTTGCAGTTATTTTAAACTCTTTCCGATTTTCGGGCTAAAAAAAGACGGTCTATAAATTGGTTTATTTTTTATAATATTCTTGTACCGTGCTATCTTATACCTTGCTAGCAACAAACGTTTTCAAAGAAATATAGTCATAATTTACATTTTAATATGTACACCAATAACAAACCACAAGAATAAACAAATCTACTTACCTCTAAAACTGCAGTAAGTAGTAACAGGTTAATTCCTGCATCTTTCTCCTGTGTGAAATAGTCAATAAGGTTTAAAATCATATTTTGTTCACCTTCTGAATACCGTCGAGGCATTTTACACAATAAAAATACGAAAATGAAAATAAAATCTGACGTTACTTTTGACAAAACAATTTTTTTGACAAGTTTGAAAAATGACATAATTTCATAACCCATATTTTAGGATATTATTATTGTAGCTTTAAAAAATCAGCTGCTGAACGGCACCCATTTTGATTTTAAGAAACGACCAACCTTCTTGACGTCATTATTTTGTTTCAGTCTGTTTTTGACCTTTTTAATTTGGTAAAAAAGGTAAGGCAATTGATGACGAAAGTACAAACCCTCGTGAAACGAAGTATATGTGCTTCCTTTTGCCCCATTTGTAGGTGATAACTATATTAATGCACGACAATGCTCGTCCACACACAGCACGCATGGTGACTAGGTTCTTACAGGATACCGGTATTGATGTTATGGATTGGCCAGCGAGGTCGCCCGACCTTAACCCAATAGAGCACATGTGGGATACACTTGGAAGAGCCGTTAGAGGGCGATTAAATCCACCGAAAACTTTGTGACAATTGTCTGAAGCTCTTATAGAGGAATGGAATGGAATTTCCGAACAATATATCCGGAACTTAATTTTAAGTATGGAAAGACGTTGCAGGGCAGTTATAAGAGCAAGGGGTGGTAATACTCAATATTAATTTATGTTTTGTAGTATATGATTTGTTGTGGTTAGAGGGTAATTTAATATTTAACATTATTATTACAAATAAAATTATTATAGAAAATAACAATTTGATTTATTTTCTTACACTTTATGATAATATAGAAAATCTTCATAAAATTTCTTTGAAATATGTTTGTTTTCTAGAAAATATATGTTAATTGTTTTGAGTAGTATTTTATGGTTTTAATAAATTACCCTCATCATGCAAGCTCATTTAAAAAAAATATGTTAACCTGCCCCAATCCAATAAGACCTCTAAAAATTTAACAGAAACTGTGAGGGACACCAAGATATTAGTCTAATCTGCATTTAAAACAAGATTATTAGAGCTACGCTGACATGAAGAAAGGTAGTATCTACCAAAAATCCAAAATTGACTTTTTGGGATCTTTGTATACCTAGGATTGTTTTACACCTACTTACACATTAAAAACACAGTATATTTGTGTCTAAATATAAATAAATGGTCCCATTTTATTTCTTTTATTTTTAAATTATATAATAAGTGTTTTTAAATTTTGTTATATGCCGATGATTTAAAGTTTTATGTTGTTATTTTTTCCTCATCAGATTGCCAATTAGTTCAAAAAGAGTATGAAGCAGTTAGTAGCATGAAGCCACACACATTTTTTTAACTTCAAAGGTGCTCGGCCACTAACGCGACGCGACAGGGTTGTCCGCCCACTGGGTGACGCGACGCGAAATCTTCCACAAAATCGTTGGTTGCGAGTTATCATGGAGAGCTCATCGGACAAAAATATTTTTGTGTGGGGTGTAATTGCTGCTATGGAGGAGAAAGAAAAGAAAAAGAAAAGCAGGGTTTGGATCCATAAAATGAATCGAAAGAGAAATGCGTGTGGGGAATTCCATCAGTTATTTCCAGATTTGAGAAAAGATGCAAGAAAATTTTTCAAATATTTTCGCATGCCGAAAGAAGAGTTTTTTAAACTTCTCAGTTTAATACAGACGTCTATAGAACACCAAAAACAAAGTTGCTTTCACATACCTTGAAATCAGAATCCACTAAACAACTTTTTTATTTAGATTAATTTAAATAATTATAATAATAATAAAATACAAATGTCACAAAAATAACAACAAATGAACAAATGAACATGTGAGATTCTTCACGATGATACCCGAAGGAGGCCGATGATGACTCGAATGTCACGCGACATTGTCGCTTGCTTGCTCTCCCGCACGTGTGCCTGCGAGGTGTCGGCGCGGTCCCCCGCGGTCGCGCCGCGTCGTCACGCCCGCGTCCCCCGTTATCGCCTAGATGGGCGAACTTCAGTTTGATTACATATAAGTATATGTGCCCATACTTAGCACTGCCTTTTTGGAAAAATGAAAAAAAATTGTGCTGTTCTTCTGCTATTCTGTGCCATTAACAAACACTTTTTTTATGCATTTTTTCCTGAGATATAAAATAAACAAAATAGGGGTAGTTTTTCGTACCTACTTAGCACTGCCATTTTGCACTACAAATAAAAAAGTACTGTGCTGTGTTGTGCTTAACTTGTTCTAACATGTGCTATTAATTATTTTTTTTAAATGAAAAGAACCATTTTTTTACTAAAAAAAAAACATTTTTTCAACTGAGTTAGCACTGCCATTTTACATAGTAGCGAATTAAACTCTTGTGCTGTATTGTGCTTAACTTGTTCCATCATGTGCCGTTAATAAAAATTTTAAAAAATTATTAGAAACTTTTTTGTTACAAAAAAAAACAGATGTCCACATACTTAGCACTGCCTTTTTGGAAAAATGAAAAAAAAAAGTTTGTGCTGTTCTGTGCTGTTTTGTGCTGTTCTTGTGCTATGCTGTATCGTTAACAAAAAAAAACACCACAAATAAAAAAGTACCGTGCTGTGTTGTGCTCAACTTGTTCTATCATGTGCTATTAATATTTTTTTTTAATGAAAAGAACCATTTTTTTTACTTAAAAAAAACAATTTTAAAAAATTATTAGAAACTTCTTTGTTACAAAAAAAAAAAACAGATGTCCACATACTTTTTGGAAAAATGAAAAAAAAAGTTTGTGCTGTTCTTGTGCTATGCTTGTACTGTGCCGTTAACAAAAAAATTTTATGCATTTTTTCCTGAGATATAAAATAAATAAAATAGGGGTAGTTTTTCGTACCTACTTAGCACTGCCATTTTGCACCACAAATAAAAAAAGTACCGTGCTGTGTAGTGCTCAACTTGTTCTATCATGTGCTATTAATATTTTTTTTTAATGAGAAGAACCACTTTTTTACTAAGAAATCCATTTTTTCAAAAAAATCAAATGGTTTCTTAGAACGAAAGATTTTTTAGTGTAAATTTATTAGTCAAAAAAAGTAAAAAAAAAATCAATCATGTTGATTTTACATCCCAAAAAAGTGGTCCCGCTTCTAAACAATTACCCATTATTCTTATAAATAAGGATAGTAGTTAATACAAAAAGGTTTTGCTGGTTTCCTACAAAACTAAGAGTTTGCATATAATGCTTTTCTTCATAGGAGACCGATCTGACATTTTAACTTACGAAGCAACAATTTAAGGGATAATTCTACATTATCACTTTATATCTTTAACTTGTTTTCTTGTATAGGACCAACAATGAATTCGCAATCTGCTGAGGGAAATGAAGATGTAGCTAATGATGATGAGTTTTTATCATGAATTTTTGGGATGATGGAGAAGATTTCCCTGCCCCGACACAGATAAAAACTGAAGAATATTCTGATAATGACTTTTCCAGTAAGTAAATTAATTCTATGGTTCTAGTCAGTATAATAATATATATATATATATATATATATATATATATATATATATATATATATATATATATATATATATATATATATATATATATATATATATATATATATATATATATATATATATATATATATATATATATATATATATATATATATATATATATATATATATATATATATATATATATATATATATATATATATATATATATATATATATATATATATATATATATATATATATATATATATATACAGGGTGTCCTAAATTGTAGCAATCTCTCGGAATGTAATAGAAAACCCAAAAATATTATGACAAGTTCCCATAAACTTTTCCTATGACCCTCCCCTACAGGAAATCGTTTTTGTTTAAATAACTTTTAAAATACTATACTTCAAGTCCAAAATTTCTGTCAATGACGCATCGCTCGCTTTTAGAGTGCCACGGGTTGTGTGGGGTCAGGGGAATCAATTCCAGTGGCGTATGCATTTTAGAAAATAAATGATAACATTTCGTCAAAACATGAAAATATTTTTTACAAGCAAAAGTTATTTTCTTACATTTTCATCAAGCCTTTAAATTAGTAACAAGCCTATATTATTTTGGTATTATTCGGATTAATGAAAAAAAGTATTTTTTTTGCTTAATTTTGCACACCTCTATTTTGAGGTCATAGATCACAAATTTGAGTTTTTTGGCGATTTTTCAACGTTTTTCCAAAAAAAATACATTTTTTACTTTAATTCTACCTTCTCTGATTTTATTTTGCTACATGAAAAAAATAATAAAATTTTAGTCTTAACATAAATTAAAAAAGATGTAAAAGCAGAACGATAGACAATCCAAGTTACACCGACTTGCCAATTCACCACCGATCTTGCAATTTCAATATTAAATACGATATTCACACGCATTGCTTCATCAAAAATATCCACTATATAAGGAACACGAAAAGCTCTGAGATCATCAGCTTGTAGAATCCAATAACTAGTTCGGGTCTTTCGTGTTCCATATTTAGGATTTCCATATCGAGAATATTTTTGATCAAACATTGCGGGTCGAGCAAGCAAGGTTCGCATACCTTATAAAAATGTCATAAAGAAAACCATTACAACCTGGTAACAGGTCAACATTTTAAATTTCGAGTTGAATTCGGACGTAAACGTTTTACCTACTTTTTATTGAAAATTAAGGTCTTTTCCTACTTTTTAAGTGTTTTTTTTTAATATTAACATAGTATGCGTTTTTTAAATATGTTTTCGTGCAAATGACAGAATTTAAAGGAATATGTCGTAAAATGGAATTAAACAATTCAATTATTATTATTTTCAATACTATAAGAGGCAGCCAAAAAAAAGCTTCTGATTCATGTTTAACAATCGAAAAGTAAAAAGTGTGCAAAAAAATAGCGAAAAAATCGCATTTTCCAGTATCCGAATAATTACTAATATTGATTTTTTGCCTTTTAAAACTCTGAATACCGTACGCGAAAAAACTTTTGTTAAAGTTGCACATACCTCTGCAGCATCCAAAGTGGTTAGTTCTGGATTTCGTTCCCGAATCTCATGGTAAACATTTTTAACCATTATTCGTTCTTTTAACGTTAACTGAGTTTTTTTTTGTAGGCGGATAACTAGTTAAAGGTTGGTTAATATTCATAGTTTACAGAATTAAATCTTTATATACAATTATATACACTAAATAAGATAAACTATTATAAAATTGGCACAAAACAATATCTATATACTACAATTATTAGAAATTTATAATATTTAGAAAATACACAGGGTATAGCAATTAAAATTTAAACTTACAAAATCTGTCCATAATCAATAATAACTAAATAAAATCATCGAACAGCACGAAAACCCTGTCGATACGCTTATTTTCATGCCTGTTCAAGTTGTAAACTAAGGAATGTGTGTTGCCACTTTTATTGCCTTCTCGATAACAATGATTTCAATACATATTGGCGTGCTATTTTAAGTGCGATCGCTGGCTGGTAACTTATTTTCGCGAATTATGACAACGTGGCGATGAAACTTTTGGCCGGTTCACTATTATTTGAGCGGAAAAGTATATCATAGGCTTAAAAATCATTTACTAGTGTTAGATTTTTATTCAGCCGCTTCGTCGGTTGGGTGGCCGGTATTAAATGAGTCACTGACAGAAATTTTGGACTTTAGGTATAGGCGTAATTTAATATTTTTTTAATATGATGGTTACTAGATAAGTCTTCTTAAAATAAACCCATTAAATCATATTTGGCTTGTTTAGTTTGCCAGGGAAGGACTAGCTCTGACACAATAATATAGCAATTTCACACCCTGTATAATAAAGGCTCAACAATATTGTTTTTGGATAGCTTTAACCTTAAACTAAAAAAAGGTATTTTTGATTGACGTCGATAAAATCAACTGTTTACGAGATATAAAATATCATGGTTGGTATTTTTTTTTACATTATACGGGGTTTTTTCTAATTGTACGTCAATATTTAGGGAAGCAATTTTTGGGTCCATTTTAAGCAGAAAACTTCATATGAACGTATGTATTATAGTCGACGGTATATCGGTGTATGTATACGAATTTTGTTCTCTCGCGTTTTTTGTGTTTTTTTTTTGGGTGAAATAGACCAAATTAAATTTTTAAATTACTAGGGGGGAAAATAGTAGCGGCAAGGAAGCCACTACTGAAAAAAATTCGGAGTTTAGTGAAGGACTTTTGCGAAAAAATCGATCTTTTTCGGTAGGTTCTATGAAATTTTCAGTGTCGGAAATAAATAAAATTATCGGCGCAAAAAATACAACTGATATAAAAACTTATTCAGGTAAACAACGCAAAACCTCGAGCATTGCCGATAAGGATTTGGAAATACCGGGGGAAGACGATACGTTAAAATCTGACTTTAATAAATACGGGAATTTTAATGAAGCGGTTAGTGATCCTAATGACGTGTTTAAGCCCAGAAATTGAGTATCTCGGACGCCACCGTCGGTAATTAATAAAAAAAATAAAAGTAAAGAAAAAACTTCCGGTAAACGACTAGCCAGAGATGTCCCCAGAACTGCAAAACCAAAACAAAAAACAATGTGAAGGGACAAAAATAAACAACAATGGAAAAAATATTTCTTTGGACACCACCACGCATATTAATGACAATAACTCAATAGCTATGGACACATAGCTATTGAGCATGGAAATTTTTGAATCATTGGACAATATACAAAACGCTTCGGATAAACACGACCAAATCAGGGTAAGAACTGCCACTACTGCTATACACAAGGCTCTGACTTTAATTAGATACAAAATTGGGCAATTAGAACGGGAAAAAATGGCATTAGAATATAAAGTCAAACTACAAGACATTCAAGACAAAAACGTTATAGAAAAAAATATAACAGACTAAATTTTACAAAATGAAATAAATCAGAGAATCTATGCAACCATAGTGCAGAAGAACTCACATACCACCACATCAGAAGATAAAATAACAGAAACATGGGTAACCCCTAAAATATCAAAAAAACTAGAAACAGTAGTTCGAATAGATAATGTTACAGATCCAAAACAAACAATACAACAACTTAAACAAAAAATTCACACAAAGGATATAGATGGGGGATTTAAAAATATAAGGCAATTAAAAAGTGGGGCTATAGTAGTGGAAAGCTGCAACGAAACCCAACAGAAAAAACTTAAACTGGCATTGGAGAACAAAACCAATATAAAAATTAAAGAGTCACAGAATTTGAACCCAATGTTTATGATTACCGGCGTTTTAAAAGGATATTCAGATACCGAATTTGTTGAAGAGCTTATCATATTAAATAATGAAATTGAAATCGAGTTCCCTACAATCAACATACGCGAAGACATAAAAGTAATTACAAAGAGACAATGCCGGAACCCTACCAAAGAAAACTGGATATTAGAAGCACAACCGACGGTCACCAAATGGTTCCTAAAAAAGGAAACCGTAAACTTTGACTTAATGAAAGTGTAGGGTCAGGAACACCTTAATTTAGCACTGTGCTACAGCTGTGCTGGTTTTGGACACGTTGCAAAACACTGTAAGGACAAAATATATTGTTACAAGTGCGGAGCCAATGACCATTGTGGAAAAAAGTGTAAAGAAAATGTGCTGAAATGTTTAAACTGTATAAAAATGAAATTTAAACCTGAAAATAGTCAACACTCCGCACGTGACATTAATTGTCCAATATACAAAAAACGGCTAACCAATTATAGAAGTCAAATTAATTACTCAGACGAAACTTTTTTCAGAAGATGCTACCAACCTAAAAGCCCCTAAACACAACACCAACTGTATCAAAAAGGTGGTAAGCATAATACACCAAAATGTGCAATCACTTGGAAATTCTATCAATAAAATTAATGACATGCTTCTAAAGCATCCAGAGTGTGAAATTCTTTGTATATCAGAACACTGGAAATCTGAAATGCAGCTTAAACAACTAGGTATTAAAAACTTTAAGTTAGTGTTAATGTTCTGTCGTGATGAAGGACAACATGGCGGTTCGGCAATATATGTGAGACAAAAAGTATCAGCTAAACCCATACTTGACTAGACTGTCAAAATGTGGCGTATTTGAGTGTGCAGTTATTGAATGTCGTGTTGGTGAAGTTGATATGATAGTTATTTCACTGTATAGACCTTCCTCAGGTGACATTAAAGTTTTTTTAGAAAAAACTGAATAGCTATTGTCAAAAATACAAAGTGAAAAAAATCTATTTTCTTAACAGGTGACTTTAACATAGAGCTAATCAAAGCAAACAAAACACAATCCGAATTTGTTACAATGATGAATTCTTTTAATTTAAATCAGACTGTATAAAAAAAACACAAGAATAACAGCAAATTCTGCCAGTTGTATAGATAACATTTTTACAGATTCGGATTATGTTAATACAGATGTACTGGAAAATTTTATTTCGTATCACACAGCACAAAAAATAATTTTTGAAACACAAATAAAGAAACCACAAAGGTTAGAACGTAAGAGAATTTTTTCTCAAGAAAATATAAATAATTTTTTGTGCTCTCTAAGGAAACAGGATTTGGAAGATGTTTATTTTTGTAATAAAAATGAAATAAATAACCAATGGAATAATTTTATAAACACATATACACTTCTGTTTTATCAGAGTTTTCCTCTAAGAGTAGTTCAAAATAATCAGAAAAATAAAAATATAAATCCAGAACTTGTCGAATGTCAAAAAAGACTAGATGTTTTATTAACATTGCGTAACAAAAATGGTAAATATTCAGACGCTTACAAACAAACTAAAAAATAATATGATTGCATTCTTCAAAAAGAACAGATTAAAACCTATGAAAATAGAATTAAATACTCAGACAATAAAATGAAATGCATGTGGGCTATCAACAGAGAAATCACTGGTAAAATGTCACACAATAATGAAGTACAGTTGGAGGGAAGAGCTGATATAATAGCCAACAAATATAATAAATTTCTAGTCTCTGTAATACCAAATATTTTAAAAAATATAAACTTTTCACGTTATAAATGTAAGATTCCAAACAACAATCAATCTATGTATTTAGCACCTGTTAATGTTAGGGAAATTTGCAAATTAGCTGGGCAGATCAAGAGTAAACATAGTAGAGGCATAGATGAAATACTGACAAGTATTATAAAAAAATCTGTTATAGTCTTAAAAAAAATCCTATGTTATTTAATTAATGGTTCATTTAAAAATAGTATATTTCCAACAAACTTAAAGTTAGCGTTAATAAAACCCTTATATAAAAAAGGAGATTCTCAACAGATGGACAGTTATAGGCCTATAAGCCTTTTGCCTGGATTTTCTAAATTATTTGAGTTGGCTATGTCTAAAAGGTTAATCAAATTCATGAGTGACTGTAATTTATTTAGCAGTAACCAGCACGGCTTCTTGAAAGGAAAATCCACGCAAACGGCTATTTATCAATTTGTTAATGCAGTTTTAAAACATGTTGAGAATGGTGAAGTCGCACTCGGGATGTTTCTTGATCTGTCTAAAGCATATGACTGTCTGGCCAGGGAAATATTGGTGCAAAAATTGGAAATGTATGGGATACGAGGAAATGCACTGAAATGGCTAACATCTTATCTTCATGAGAGGACTCAAATAGTGGGTATAAATAAGACCGGCCAATTTTACAAATCGCAAATATTATATAATAATAATAAAATAGCCCAAGGTAGTATACTTGGACCTATTTTGTTTGTAATATTTGTTAACGACCTTTATTCTGCAGCGGACAGACCCTGTCAAACTATAGTTAGTTATGCTGATGATACAAATCTACTAATAGGAAATAAAACTATGTCTCAGCTTCTAACAGATAGTAAACATCTCTTTAATTCAGTTTCAAAATGGTTCACAGAAAATAAATTAATTTTGAACTCTGATAAAACAAAAATTATATTTTTTAAAACAAATGAGTCAAAAATGCAGAATATTGGCCACTTAGATTTAACAGGCAATAAAATATCTGTGTCTGAAAACACAAAGTTTTTAGGTTTACATATAAATGAAAATTTAGATTGGTCAGTCCATATAAGTCAGTTACTGAAAAAACTTTCATCTGTTTGCTATGGGATCAGGGTGGTGGCAAGGTATATGAATGAAAAAACTTTAAAAATAATGTATTTTGCCAACTTTGAATCAATTTTAAAATATGGAATAATTTTCTGGGGTCGTGACCGAAATATCCAATCCACTTTTGTTGCACAAAAACGTCTTATACAGATTATAAAGAAACTTGAGTTTAAACAATCAGGTAGAACTGTATTCAGGCAAATGGAAATAATGACAGTATATGCAGTATACATTTATGAATGTCTGATGTTTTTATATAGAAATAGACATTTATTTGAACCACTCAGTAATCACAGTTACAATACCAGAGCTGAGTATCTGTCTTATCCTATACATCGCCTTCAACTAAGTGAGAAAAACCCAGAATATATGTGTGTTAAGTGTTATAATAAGTTACCGATACAAATAAAAAGAATAACCAGCCAGAGGGCATTTAAAATTGAAATTAAAAAAATGTTAATCAACTTAGAACCTTACTGTATGGATGATTATTTTAATATGTAAGATATAGACTATTATGTAATTAATTTATTGTTTTTCGTGACGTCATTTCATTTTGTTGTATGTCAAACAAATTATGAAATAAAGATTATTATTATTATTATTATAAACATCTTACCGTTTGAGATTCAGGGTGGTAAAATTTTCGGCGGTAATACCACGAGTGCTTAAAAATTACCGATAAATTTCATGAAAGCTTGTTATTTATAATTTCTTATAGCAAGCTTGAATGAAAATTATATAGTTAATTTTTATGCACAAGCGGTATTTAGGGAAAATATTTCTAGAATGGAGAAATATGGAAGTATTATACTATTAAAATGTTTTTTTTGTCATACATTTTTCAGTTTCAACATAATTTAAAACTATAGCTAAAATCGTTTTTTTTAATTACTTTATCTATTTCTTCATCGTGTACATGGCCAAATCAACTCATTTTGACTGATTTTGAAGTTTCTAATTGACATTATAAACAAACAGGTCCAATTGTTTTGTGTTTGTAAGTAAGTGAAAATACCACGTTGTCTAGGCAACGTGAAATTTCCGCTGAATTGTTTTTATTTTTAATGTGTCTTATGGGAAAATTTATAACTGAGTGAAATATTCAAAAATAAATAATTTTTTATTAATATCTGTAATACCACTTTAGATATTTTAATGAAATTTGGCATAAATGTACCATGTATCAAGAAGCATTTTTTAGTGTACCACATTTTTTTTTATTTCCCCCAGTGGCGTTTGTACAGAATTTTACCTGCCTATTTTGGCAAATTAAAAAAAATGTGGTACACTTAAAAATGCTTCTTGATACATAGTACCTGTATGCCAAATTTCATTAAAATATCTAAATTGGTATTACAGATATTAATAATAAATGATTTATTTTTAAAAATTTTACCAATCTGTATCTCAAAAGTTTGGACGTTTAGGACATACGATCATATGAAGTTTTTCTCTTAAAATGGACCCAAAAATTGCCTCTGTAAATATTGACGTACAATTAGAAAAGACCCTATATAACGTAAAAAAAGTTACCAAACATGATATTTTATTTCTCGTAAACAGTTAATTTTATCGATGTCAATCAAGAATACCTTTTTTTAATTTAAGGTTAAAGCTATCCAAAAATAATACTGTTGAGCCTTTATCATACAGGGTGTTAAAAAAATTGCTATTATTGTGTCACAGCTAGTTCGTCTCTGGCAAACTAAATAAGCCAAATATGATTTAATGGATTCATTTTAAAAATACTTATCTAGTAACCATCATATTAAAAAAATATTAAATTACGCCTAGTATTTTAAAAGTTATCAAAAAAAAATGATTTCAGGGTCGTTAATTTTTGGGTTTTCTGTTAGGTTCTGAGAGATTGTCCACATATTTTGGGACACCTTGTATATATGAATGAGTGACTTTTCGCTTTTATATGTACAAGGGGTTTTCTAATTAAGAGTCAGTATTTAAGGAGGCTCTTTTTGGGTCCATTTTAAGAAGGCTTAAAATTGTTAACAAAATAGGTGCAAGAAAGAAGTATAACACCTCTTGCAAATATGTCAAGAACAGCCTGTTTTTATCTCCATTTGTTGGAGACGAACTAATATCCCTGGTAAAGGCGAAAATTTAAAATAAATATTCGCACGGATTTGACGAAGTTTCGGGTGCAATTTTAAGGCGAGTGATTGAGCCGTTGGCTGGTGTCTTGACATATATACTAAACCTTAGCTTTCAACAAGGTAAATTTCCTCAAATCCTAAAATTAAATAAAATTATTCCCATTTTAAAAAAGGGAGATACATTGAATGTAGAGAATTATAGGCCTGTTGCATTAATATCGGTTTTCTCCAAGCTATTTGAATATGCATTTTTAAAAAGACTCGAGTCTTTTCTCCACAAACATAATGTTTTAACACCCTACCAGTTCGGTTTTCGTAGAAATAGTTCTACAATGACTGCAATCCACCACCTTTATCGTGAATATTGGTAAAGCACTTGGAGGCGGGTGAATGCCCTGCTGGAATATTTTGCGATCTTAGCAGAGCATTTGACTGTGTTGACCTTGAGCTGCTTTTGTGCAAAATGGAGTCCTATGGCGTTAGAGGTCTAGCACTGGACTGGCTGTGCACTTTTTTTAAAAACAGAAGACAGTTTGTGTCAGTCTCTGATGGGGGACATTCTGATGTTATTGAAATTGATATGGGGGTTCCTCAGGGGTCCGTCTTGGGGCCCGTCTTAATTATATGTTATATTAATGACATAACCTCGGCGGTAAATGCAGATTGGTCAATGTCTTTATACGCGGATGATTCAACTTTTATAACATCGGCGCCTGCCGGCGAAGGTCTGGATGATTCCTGTAGTGCGGGTATGTGCAGACTGTATGAGTGGTTTTGTGAAAATACTTTGCATTTAAATAGCTCTAAGACAACATATCTTAGATTTCATGTCCCGCAAAATAAACAATGTTTGGACCTTAATATTAAAATAAACAATGATGCTATTGTAAGATCAGATTCTACCAAATTTTTAGGCTTGACCTTGGATCAGAATCTTAACTGGAAAGAACACTGTAATTCACTTTGCTCTAAATTAAATCAATTATGTTATTTAATTAGAAATCTTAAAACTGTAGTATCCACTAGTGAAATTATTTCAGTTTATAATGCATACATTGCATCACGTATTTATTATGACATAGTGTTTTGGGGCTCTTCGCCGGCTGCTCAGTCCGTTTCCACTGTACAGAAACGCATTTTAAGATGCATTCTGGGAATCACTCCGAGGACAAGCAGCAGGTCGCGGTGTTAAAGATCTGGGTATACTTACTCTTCCGGGGATTTTAATATACGAACTGTCAAAATATATCTTTCTGAATATTACAAAAATACCTAAAGCCAGTGATGTGCATAGTCATTTCACCCGATCTGGGGATAGTCTGCGAGTTCCATTCGGGCGATTAAACGTAACAAAAAAGTCGCCAGAATACTTGGGAATTAAAGTATTTAATAAACTGCCCGTATATATTAGAGATGCTAAAAATCTTCACGAGTTTAAAAAACAAATCAAACCTTACTTGATAAGTTTGGAAAGTTATAGTTTGGATGAGTATTTCTCGGCATGATTAATTATTTTTTAATGTAAATTTTGTATAATTTTTATATCCTTATTGTTAAAGTTGGTTTTTAAAGTTTGGGTGTATATACTACCAAGTGTACTGCCAGGTTTGGTGATTGTATTTAGAAAATGTAATATTTTTTGTGTCTATTGACGAAATCCATACATTTATTGTAAATGTCTCTGGAAAAATAAATGATTATTATTATTATTATTATTATTATTATTTAGAAAGATCCGACATGACGTATCCCATGGCTCCGGCCCCATAGGGCGTCATGCGGAAGGCCATCCGTATCGAAGACCACTCCTCGCGTCCGCTCGGTCAGTGATCTTCGGCCAAATTCATTTGCCTCAGTAAACGAAGGGACCCAAGGACAACAGATTTCTGCATTTTCATCACCAGTTGTTCGGGTGAATGTTGACATGCGGGAATACACTTCAGCTCCGCCAAAACATTTTCCTTTATGCCCCCCAAAACGCCGACAATCAGGACAACCAATCGCACGTTATACTCCGGATAGAGCCTCCGAAGTTCGCCAAGTAGATCCTGATATTTGGCTCGTTTCTCCCGTTCCTTTATATCGATGTTAGTTTCCGCTGGGGCGAGAACTCAATTACATACATAGAGTTATTTCTTTTATCAAGGAGAACGATATCAGGTTTATTGGCGCGAATTTGATGCGTAGTTGGGAATGCATAATTCCAATATATGCGACAGTTGTCATTTTCCACTACTGCCTCGATATCGCCGGGAGCAAATGGCAAAATTGCCGTTTCGTCGATGCCGTAGTAATGTCTGAGGTGATAATAAAGTACCCGAAGCGCATCGTTATGTCGGTGGATGTAACCACTTACAGCATGCACTGGACAAGCTGACAATAGGTGCATTAGTGTTTCGGGCTGCTGTCGACAAGCTCGACAAGCAGTATCAGGAATGTTAGAAAACTGGCTTCGATATACCAATGTGTTTATCACCCCATCCTGGCATGCTAGTAGGAAACCCTCGGTCTCAGACTTGAGCTCAGCAGATTTTAAAAACCCAAACGTGAGGTTTCGAGATAGATTGAGTCTTTCTATGTTTCGGTAAAATACTCCGTGTTGCGGCTTATTAATGTGATCTTCTAAGAGCATCTGCTGTTCTGCTCTTTTAATTGCAGTTTTTACGGCTTTAGACTTTATTATTATTATTATTATTATTATTTTGAAAGATCCGACATGACGTATCCTATGGCTCCGACCCCATAGGGCGTCATGCGGAAGGCCATCCGTATCGAAGACCACTCCTCGCGTCCGCTCGGTCAGTGATCTTCGGCCAAATTCATTTGCCTCAGTAAACGAAGGGACCCAAGGACAACAGATTTCTGCATTTTCATCACCAGTTGTTCGGGTGAATGTTGACATGCGGGAATACACTTCAGCTCCCCCAACACATTTTCCTTTATGCCCCCCAAAACGCCGACAATCAGGACAACCAATCGCACGTTATACTCCGGATAGAGCCTCCGAAGTTCGCCAAGTAGATCCTGATATTTGGCTCGTTTCTCCCGTTCCTTTATATCGATGTTAGTTTCCGCTGGGGCGGAGAACTCAATCACATACATAGAGTTATTCCTTTTATCAAGGAGAACGATATCAGGTTTATTGGCGCGAATTTGATGCGTAGTTGTGAATGCATAATTCCAATATATGCGACAGTTGTCATTTTCCACTACTGCCTCGATATCGCGGGGAGCAAATGGCAAAATTGCTGTTTCGTCAATGCCGTAATAATGTCTGAGGTGATAATAAAGTACCCGAAGCGCATCGTTATGTCGGTGGATGTAACCACTTACAGCATGCACTGGACAGGCTGACAATAAGTGCATTAGTGTTTCGGGTTGCTGTCGACAAGCTCGACAAGCAGTATCAGGAACGTTAGAAAACTGGCTTCGGTATACCAACGTGTTTATCACCCCATCCTGGCATGCTAGTAGGAAACCCTCGGTCTCAGACTTGAGCTCAGCAGATTTCAAAAACCCAAACGTGAGGTTTCGAGATAGATTGAGTCTTTCTATGTTTCGGTAAAATACTCCGTGTTGTGGCCTGTTAATGTGATCTTCTAAAAGCATCTGCTGTTCTGCTCTTTTAACTGCAGTTCTTACGGCTTTAGACTCAAGCCTTACAAGTGACTGGTCGTCGTTTGGATCTATTGCAAATCTGAGACCGAATTTTTCCGCTGCTCGCTCCGTTGCCTTAAATAGAAACGCTCCAACATTAGCTGTTTCGTGTGCTCTTACTAGTTGCATCAGCGGATCAGTACTATTGGCAACTTGACAAGCAAGACTCAAAACCAGTCGATCGTGCATACACTCTAAGCTTAATAGGCCACGACCTCCCTGGTGGCGTGGGAGGTAAATACGGGTTGTTGATGAGCGCGGGTGGATGCTACGGTGAAGATGCATCATTTTTCGTGTGCTGACGTCCAGCTCGCGCAGTTCCTCTCGCGTCCACTTAACCACTCCAAAAGAGTAAAGCAATACAGGCACTGCTAGCATGTTGGTAGCAAGGACCTTATTTATTCCGGATAATTCGGATTCCCAAATTCTCCGTAAACGTCGCCTGTAATTGCCTCTAAGCTCGGTCTTCACAGCTCTAACATCTTGAGTCCGGTTTTGGTTGATTCCTAAATATCGATAATTCTCGTTGTTTTGTAGAGGGCGAAGTAGCGCGCTATCGGCAAGCTGGTCAGCTTCTAAATCGTTTCCGAACCGGCCTTTATTTAGCTTAAGTTTTGCACACTTGTCGAGGCCGAACTCCATTCCAACATCTCTGGTGTATTCGTGAACCACTTTAAGAGACTGTTGTAGGTCTCGTTCGTTAGTTGCGTACAGTTTTAGGTCATCCATATAAAACAGATGGGTTACCTTATGCTCACGTCTTCCAGGTGGTCCACAGCAATATCCGCGTGTCTTTCGAAGAGACACGGACACGGGAAGCAGCGAAATACAA
Source organism: Listronotus oregonensis (assembly GCA_019359885.1). NCBI lineage: Eukaryota > Metazoa > Arthropoda > Insecta > Coleoptera > Curculionidae > Listronotus > Listronotus oregonensis. The sequence goes on from JAHBCN010004370.1 coordinate 37,990, forward strand.
AATAGCAAAGGACTGAGTGAGTCACCCTGAAATACTCCCCTTTTAAACGTAATGGGTTCGGTAATAACTTTTTGTACTTCAGATGTTATAGAGAACTTTGATTTCCAAAGTGACATCAGTCGCTCAATGCATCGGATTAAGTTAAGAGGAACCTTAAGATCTTTAAGCAGATGCAACAGTAATTCGTGAGATGTTGTGTCAAACGCTTTTTTGTAGTCAATCCACGCCATATTAAGGTTGCGTTTGTATTGGATTGAGTCTTGTGTAATGCATCTATCGATAAGGAGATTTTCTTTGCAACCATTGATTCCTCTTTTTCCTCCTCGCTGCTCCCCTACATCAGAGAGTATGGAATCAATTGCACTCAATGTTCTAGAGTATAAAATTCTGGTGAAAGCCTTGTAGCAAGTATTGAGGCAAGTGATCGGTCTATAGTTTTTGGGTAGTTTTAAATCTCCCTTTTTTGGTATCAATATGGTTCGGCCTTCAACAAACCACTCAGGAATTGGCGTGTCCCCGTTGAGCCAAGAATCAAAGATTCTGGCTAAATGTGGATGTGTACTGGGAAATTTCTTCCACCAGTAGTTGTTGATACCATCCGGACCAGGTGCAGAATAGTTGTTTACACCATCTAGGGCACTTTTCACCTCCTCCGGCGTGATCGGCGCACTCTCATGCTGGTCAAGCTGCTTGTCCGCACAATAGGCTCTAAAGTTAGTCAATGCTGGAGTATCTCGTTCTAATGGCTTTGAGACTTCGTAAACATCCTTCCAGAACTGTTCCACGACATTTGCTGATGGCGGATTTTCAATTGTTGGTGTTGAGTCTGCGAGAAAGCTAGAAGGCCTAGTTACGAATTTATTTGTGTCTCTTATCCCTCTAGCCTTTTTCTTTAAGCTGTTGTTTATAACACCCAAGGATCGTATGCGGTCTAGGCAACGCTGTTTGATGATGAGAAGCGCACGTCTGTTAAGTGTATGGTGTTTTTGGCGTAGCTTTAAAGCTATTTTCCTGATTTTTCCAGTGAAAGGTCTGTTGGATGATATATATTCTAATACACTTTGTATACGTGATGCCTCTTGCCGCGTCAAATCTATTTTCTTTGCTATTTGCTGTATTCGGCGTTCGGTCTTTTGAAGAGTTTGGTGAAAGCTGTCTGAGCGGTTGTTAGGAATAAGTTGTTTCGCAGCCTCATAAACAGCGTTGTTAAGTGCCAATATATCTGTATGTTCTGAAAATCTGTCTCGAAGTGCATTGTTCGCTTGTGCGATATTTTGAGGCTTTATGTAGGTCTTGATATTGATGTTTACAAGTCTTTCTGTTAATTCATTATCGGCGTTCCCGGGAGCGATCTCGTTTATCATATCCACCGCAGGCTGATCCTGTTCTGGATCCTGGATAGGTTCCAGGTCTTGAGGTGGCTCCTGTTGTTTTGGAGTTCTAACATAACCAGAGCGGTTAAGATAAGCTATATAGTCTCTCAAACGCCGTTCGGAGAGATGACTGAATTCAGGGTGTTTAGCACACCATGCGGCATGATTTGTCTCATGTAGCCTCTAGCGGTCGGGTCGCTGAATGTATATGCATCCATCAGATCGTCCCTAAGCTCGTCCGTCCACGTGAAGCGTCCATGTCCATTGCCAAGGTCGTTTAAGGGCGTCCGTCCAGTTGCTCCTCCAACCTGCCCTGCACCCCTATCCGAACGGGGTGGATTGTTGGGAGCTTGCTCATCATTGCGTTTCGTGACAATGCGAGATATCCGTGACCCTGCGGGATGTCACCCCACAGAGTCTCGGCGGTTACCGGTATTACATAGGCTACCGGACCGATTTAAGGCCTCTCGTAGGTTGCGGTTGGTACCCGCAACCCCTTCAAGCTCGCTGGCAGTACCGTCTTGCTTGGATTGTTCGTGTTCGGTAGCACCAGGAACAATGTCAAGCATTGTCCTGGTGGCCAGACATTATTCTCATTATATTATTACATTATTCTTTATTATTATTATAAGGGCCGGTTTCTATTATTATTATTATTATTATTATTATTTTTTTTAAATTCAGGTTTACACCGAGATTTCAACAGCGATCGGTCTTATCGACAAGATCCCTGTTGGTTCCTACTGCTCCAAGAATGAACGAACGATAGCACATGTGTCCAAAATGACTGACTTCTGCATTGTTCGAAAAGTATTGTAGGGAACTCCGATTTTATTTAAGGATTCTTTTAATTTTACTGGTACAAGGCCCATGGCGGAAATAACGACTGGAACAACAGTGGCGTCGGTCAGTTTCCACATTGTTTTTATTTCTGTTTTTAGCTCCTTGTATTTTTCGATCTTCTCATTGTGTTTCGTGTGTATGTTGTTGTTGCTGGGAATAGATACATCAATTAGAAGTACTGTTTTGGCGTTCTTATTTACAACTATTATGTCCGGTCGGTTATGTTGTATGGTCACGTCAGTTATTATACCTTTATCCCAATATATTCTATACGCATCATTTTCTACAACTGGTGGTGGGTTGTACTTGTAGTACGGTTCTTCATTTTCTGGCGGAATTTTTAAGGATTTCAGGATTTCTTGGTACAGGATAGTAGCTAAACTAAACGCAAAACAATTTCCGATGCACGTCATATGCTTTTCGTGACGTGGATGTTGCCAGCGTTGCCAGATAGTGATAAAAATACTGAGTATGTAATATTTTTAAAAAATAGGTATTATTTTTTAAAAATGATATTTTTACACTCCTTAATCAAACGAAATTTAAAAATTAAATATTTATTTGGCTACATGTCTTAGTCATATACTTTATTTATTCCATTACAAACTATTACACAATAATTACGCCAGTTAGCATATAGAACGTGTCGATATATCCGAAAAACTAATATACACTCTAATATTCCGTTTCCTAAGCCACCCTGTAATTCTGATTTGAAAAACAAGCGCAGGTCAATGCAGATATCTCTTCCACAAGACTTTAAAGTAATCTTGGATTGGGCGTGAAAAATCTTCTCCACTTTTAATGCCTCCAAAACACAGTCATGTTCGCTGTCGCGAAAAATTCTGCCAATGCTTATTCGTTATATACGAGTGGCCAAGTTCTGCAGAACAAAGAATTATTTAACCTTGTAGGTGTTACTTTTGAGAATAATCTTAACTGACACAAACACATTACATACATAGCCCAGCAGCTTCAAGAAATCTTGGATTCTTTTTTCGAGCCAGAAAGTATTTCTCTCCTTCTAATCTGTATACACTGTATGTATCCCAGATCAGACCCTCTTTAGAATATTGTTCTCATGTCTGGGGAATGGCGTTCCTACCACACTTAGCAGCTGTAGGGGATTTGTCCCTCTTTTGTAGGTATTTTCACGGCTTCTGCTCTGAAGAGTTAGCCAGTATAATTCCTCCCCTAGCAGTTCCCAACAGACCAACATGTAGTGCCACTTTTATGCATCCTTTTACAGTCCAACGTGAGAGGCCCCGATCTTCCCACTTTGTTCGTTCTTTCATCCCTAAAGTGTCCAGACTATGAAACCTGCTACCCGCGGAAGTTTGTCGTTCTCCTCCCAGTCTCCAAATATTTAAGGCCCGTGTAAACAAACTCCTCCCACCACGCTTAAGACACCTACGGTAAGTTAGTACTAGGCCTCAGCCTTCGTGGACTGTGCTAAGATGAAAAATTTGGCAAAAAATTTAAGTTTAGGGCTGCAGCAACACGCTACAAATTAAAAATTTAAAATTACCTTTGCAAGTTTTATATGCTACTTTTGTGTTAAACTTACTTCTCTTACTGCAGTCAAGGGCAATAATGGGCCCTTATTTTCCAGTTCTTGCTGAAAATAGCTTAGCAAGGAAGCTACTAGCTCTTTGCATCGGCTGTTTAAATGCTTCGGCATTTTGAGACTGAACTTGAACGTAGAAGTAAATGCACAGTAAACTACAAAGTCTTTGTTTTCAAAAAAACAGTTTTTTAAAATAACACTGATAAAAATACACACCAACAATAACTAGTATTACTAAAAACACAAAATTGTTATAAATAATAACAGCTGGACAGGAAGCATAAAATCAAAGAATGAACGGCAACGTCGCTAAATACGACAACATGACAATAATAAAATTCAAATTAAACCAATTTTTACAGATTTAACTGATATAAATATTCTATGTAATTGAGTTAGTATTAAAGTGAAATGAAATACTTTTGATTAAATTCATTAAAAGGCCAAATTGTAATATTTTTTACCTAGATTTTATTTCGTCACGTTTGGGGACCTGAGTATTATTTATCAGCTGATTGATGACGTGCATCGGAAATTGTTTTGCGTTTACTATACTTTGTTGTGTCGTGTTAGGTATTTAGTTTGTGCTAGTTGTGGACAACTGGATATTATGTGTTCTATGGTTTCCTGGTTATTGCTACATTTTCTGCATCTGTCAGTGACGACGTCATCTTTAATTATGTGCTTTCTATAGCTTCTCGTGTTTATTACTTGGTCCTGTATTCCTATCATGAATCCTTCTGTTTCCGGATATAGCGCTCCGAGTCTAAGCCATTCTAATGAGGCTGTTTTGTCTACGTTGGGGTTCTGCAGATCATAGTAGAATCTCCCATGTAGCTCTTTACTCCCCCAGCTATTTAGTTTATCATTTTCGGTTTTGTTTTGTAGTCCGCCATAGTTTGGTTCTTTTAGTTTAAGGGGAGTATATGCTAGGTCGTTTTCGACAGTTACTTTGTGGAGATGTGTATTCTTGTGGTAGAAAAATTTTCTGAGTCCTAGTATTTGCTGATTGCACGCGCTTATTACATCTTTGATCCCTCTGCCTCCTTTCTCTCTACTTAGCGTGATTCGCTCTACTGCTGATTTAGGATGGTGTGCTCTATATTTAGTCATTTCGGTGCGAATCATTCTGTTGATGTTGTCTAAGTCTGTGTGCGTCCATTTTACTATTCCAAATGAGTATTGAAAGGTGGATATTGCGTAGCTGTTAATGGCAGTTGTGAGGTTGATTGAGTTGAGTTTACATTTTAGGAGTTTGCGTAGTCTACTTAAGAATTCTTTGGTTAGTATTGTTTTCATTGTAGTGTGTTCAATTTGGTTTGTTTGCAAGGTACTTGTACGGTTCCTTTGCCATTGACGCAATAACCGTTTTTGGATCCAGTTGGATTGGTGTTGTTTCTTTGATCTTACCTTTCTGTATGGAGACAGTTTGACACTTTTTAACGCCAAATGCCATGCCTATATCAGTGCTCCACTGGTGTACCAGTTTTAGCACCAACTCTAGCTGTTTTGCATTGGACGTGTAGACTTTTAAGTCGTCCATAAAGAACAGGTGGCTTATGACCTTTTTTATATTCTCACTTGTTAGTGTGACTCCGTAACCAGTTCTGTTTAAAGCATTTGAAATGGGATTCAGTGCTAGGCAAAACCACAAAGCAGATAACGAATCACCCTGGAAAATACCTCTTTCGATTCTAATCGGTTTGGTTTCTAGCTTTTCATTGCTTGTGTCAATACTTAGTTTAGTGTTCCAGTGTTTCATAGCATGTTTAAGGAAATTTGCTAATGTTGGGTCTACCTTGTATATTTCTAGTGTTTTCAAGAGCCAATCATGCGGAATGGAATCGAAGGCTTTTTGGTAGTCAACATATGCCATGTTTAGGTTTCTATTCTTGCGTCTTGTATTTTCCAGTATTACCGCGTCTATAGTTATTTGTTCTTTGCATCCCATAAAGTGTCTCCTACAACCTTTTTGTTCCTCTGTTAAGATGTTGTTTTTCTCAAGGTACTGGTATAACTTGTTGGATATTAGTGCTGTTATTATTTTATATAGTGTTGGCAGGCATGTAATTGGTCTATACTGAGAAGGGTCTTCAGTGTCTTCAGATTTTGGAAGTAAATAAGTGATGCCATTTGTAAGGAAACGTGGGAGTTGTTCTGGGTTCTGAATCACATTGTTAATTTGTTTTAAAAGCCATGTGTGTGTACTGGTAAATTTCTTGAACCAAAAGTTGTGCAATTTATCTCTTCCCGGAGCTTTCCAGTTTGGTAGCTTCCGTATGACCGTTTGAAAATCTTCTGCGATTATTTCTGCGTTGTGCTCTGGTTCTCTTAATTTGTTTCTGTTGGTTTCTTCCTCTTGAATGATCCATTCCGCTTCCTTATTATATTGTCCTTTGACTGACCATATGTTTTTCCAAAAGGCTTCGACGGTTTCCTTTGGGGGAGGTTTTGAGTTATTCTCATTCTTATTGTTCTGTCCCAGGTTTCTGTAAAATCTTCTTTGGTTTTTTAAAAAATTGATGTTTTGTAACTTTCTTTGGTAGCTGGTCAGGTATCGTCTGTGTCTTTTGGAAACTGCCGCCAGTTTTTGTTTTAGTGTGTCTAGGTGGTCTGTTATTATGCGTACCTGTTCGTTTGATTTTTGTTTTTGATGTTTTCCAGAAGTTCTTTGGGGACGCGTTTTAGGAGTTTCTTTGTGCGTTGGCCTCTTTCCATTTGTTGTACACGTCCAATGTTTTGTCTCAATTCACTGATTTTTTGTTCTAGTCTGCGTTGCCAATGTGGTTTATATTCTGTTTGTTTTTCAATAAGGTATTGGGAAGCGATTGGTTATTGGCTTTAATAGTTGTAAGAGCTGCGCAGTAGATTAGCAAATGTATTTCTTCCAAGTCAGCTTCGTTATTTAAGTATTGCTGGAGATTTTGGTTGGCTATTTTAATCAGTGTTTTTGAGTTGGGCTTGTGATTGAGTTTTGGCAGGACTGGTCTCAAACATGGGTCGGTACCACGGTACTCGGTCAAGTGTTTTTGGAAATTACGAGACCAAATTACTTCATTTTCCGTTGGAATTATTGCTGATGTCCGTCTCCTGGGCCTTGGTGTTGATGGTGTTTCATCGGTTTCTGGTTGAGGGTTGTGGTTCATCTCAGCTCTAATCTCCTGTTTAATAGTTTCGATTGTTGGTGGAGGGAGTAAATTGTTTTTAAGTATGACTCTCTTTTGGTCAGCTATTCGTTGTTCTGTCAGGTGTCTGAGATTTGGCATACTGTTGATAAAGTCTGCATGCATTCTGGTTCTGTACAACGTCATATCTGTTTCAAGGGCTGTGGATCTGAAGTAAGAACGCATGATCTGTTGGTTTATCTCGTTTGTCCATTTCATACGTCTCACTCGTCTCTCTTCCGGATTGTGCTTTGTGGGTGCAACACGCTGGTGTTGTACAACACGCTGCTCCGGTTCCTCTTCTAGCGGTTGGGGTACGTTTCGATGAGGGGTGCCCCCACCATTCTCATCTACATGCTGATCCTCCTGACGGTTCCGAGTGGAAGCACCAGCCAATGCCTCCCCGCCCGAATATCTTTTGCGCCTCGTATTTACAGCGACTTACTTCACAGCGCCGGGGTTGCTGGCCCATGACGCCGGGGTTGCCACCATTTATCCCTGGTGGCGATAGGAATTTGTCTGTATGTGTGTGTATGTGTGTGCGAGAGTGTGTGTGGGGAGGGAAAATATACGCCGTTTATACCCGCTCCCGTCGGGGTTTTGGCTACAGGCTGTACGGCTTGCCTAGCGTGCCGTAGCAGTGGTTTTTGCTTTCTACCTCGCACTGTATTGGCTGAACCGCTGGCCTGACACTTATTATTATTATTATTATTATTATTATTATTATTATTAAGAAAACTTTATATGAACGTATGCCCTAAACGTCTTAACTTTTGAGGTACAGAGTACTAAAAATTTTAAAAATAAATAATTTATTATTAATATCTGTAATACCAATTTAGATATTTTAATAAAATTTGGCATACATGTACTATGTTGGCATTTTTTAGTGTACCACGTGTCTTTTTATTTTTAACAGTGGCGTTCGTACCGAATTTGACCTGCCTATTTTGGCAGACATTGATGATACGCCACTGATTTCTCTTAAAATATAAATTATTTTTAAAATCCCCAATCATTTCCAAACAAAGTTAATCACTCAATTTTTTGTTAATCCGATGTTCGGTTTTCGCTTAAAAAATAAAAACCGTTTTTCTGCATGATCATAACAATATTGGTAAACAATATCACGATGCAGAGAAATATCTAGAATTAATTTTTCTAGGTAAAAACCGTGGTGCGTCGGACTAAAATAATTAAGAATGAAATAAAAATTCACCTAGAAAAATTAAATGTAAATACTTGTCTGCATGGTGATATTGTTTACCGATATTATTATGATCATGCAGAGAAGTGGTATTAAAGTCCAATAACTGAAGACCTGAAAGTACCCAAAGCTGTAAATAAATCTGTACAGTTTCCATTTGTGGCCCAATTCTTAGGTCTTCGCGGATGCTTTCGAGCGAGAAAAAGTTTATCACGATTCCCACGTGGGAACCCGCTGAAAATGGCCCCCCAAAGTCCCAAAAATGAGTTTTTCGCGAATATCTGCCAAAATATACGAATCAGAGAACTTTTGTTTAGACAAAAAATGAAGATCACTTTGAAATCTACAAAAATTACCATTTTTTTCGCAAACTAGTATTTTTCGCAAAAACGACCGTCGAAAAATCCATAACATTTCACACTGGATACATGTAGCTAAACGGCTAAAAATGCAGATGGGCAAAAATTTTTTTTATCAAAACGCAAGAAAGATGGTGAAGGAAATTTTTTGGAATCATTAAACACTTGCTAATAAGAAACCATTTTTTCAAACAATATCAATAAATTAATGGGATACTGTCAAAATATTGTGAAAAAAAAAACTTTGACCGCTTTTTTTAAAATTCTAGAAAAATCAGAATGGACCCAAACTCATATGCAATGATAGGTACGGGTTTTACCGTTCCGATAAACTTTGAATGATTAAAAAATGTACATTATTGCCCGAGTAATGGAACAATTCGTCCGCCCGCTTATAAGTGAATCCATGAAGATAGCGGCATTGTAGCGGTAGAGTGGCAGCTGAAATGAGGAGACTTTTGGGTCTCATTATCTCAAAAAGTATCGATTTTTTGAAAAAAAATATAAGGACCATTTTTGTAGATAACAAGGCGATCTTCATTAGTTGTTTAAACAAAGATTCTCCAATTCACATATTTTGGCAGATAATAGCGGGAAACCCATTTTTCGGGCCTTAAGGGGTCATTTTCAGCCCTTTCCCACCTGTTAATGTTGATAAACTTTTTTTCGCTCGAAAGCATTCTCGAAGACCGAAGAATTGCGCCACAAGGGAAAACTGTACAGATTTATTTACAGCTTTGTCCCGTCATTGGCTGGACTATTGCAGATATTAATAATAAATGATTTATTTCTAATAATTTTACCACCCTGTATCTTAAAAGTTAAGACGTTTAGGATATCTATACGTTCATATGAAGTTTCCTTCATAAAATCGACCCAAAAATCGCCCCCTTAAATATTGACATTCAATTATAAAACACCATGTATAGATATATTGGATTGTAAAATTTGCTTATATTTGCCTTTATATTTAATTATAGATCAAAGTAACGAAAGATGTGACGAATATTTGGTTAAAATAGAAAATCAAACGACGTTTGAAGAAGTCACAAAGGAAGATATTGTTTTGCATAATCCCGAAGATGAGTTTATTTTAGGAGCAGAGCTAGCACCCGAAATTCTTGCCATTGCTAACAGTACTGAAGGCAAAGAGAATGATGTCGACAAGTAAGTAACAACCATGTACCAGTCAGAATATTAAAAAAAATGAACAAGGAACACTGAACTACTTTTTATTTCCAGCCTCAACCCTTAGTACTCGTTCATTAATATAAATATAAATGAATGAATATTATCATTTGTTATCCCTCTGGAGCTTGAATTATTACTGAAAATTTTTGCAAGTACAGTAAAAGCTCTTTATTCGCGGGGTATATGTTCCATAATGCAGAAGATCGGCCTAGCCAAAAACGCCGAGTGCCGCATGTGCATGGAGGGGGATGAATCGCCAGAACACATACTGTGTTCGTGACCAGCACTGGAATGACTAAGATTCGCAATCCTCGGCAATGACACCTTGAGCTTTCGATAAGTATTCCCAGACGCAAGAAGTCCCGAACTCGACACGAATGCCTTGGCGCAATTGCTGTTGTGTAGTTGGTTGCCGACTAACGGTCGTCTCAATATATTTATATGTGTTTATATATTTATTACGTTAGGTTATAGAAAAATCCCAAACAATTTATAATGTATTACAATGTGCGTTAAAACAATAAATAAATACTAAAATTAAATGAGTTCATCTTTCATCAAATCATCACCAATACACCATATTATTAAAACTAGTTATTTATGCCAAAAAGTGTGTAAGGTTAGTCTTTTTTACGCACGGACCGCTTGGCTATTTAACTTATTTAATGTTTTATTTGGGATCGATTTTTTATGAAGATATGTCAGAAATTAAAAACATAAATATACAATTAGCATAGTAATATACCGAGTGTCACAGATAATGAAATAATTATAATAGTAATTTGGCAAAAAATGTTTGAATTATACGGTGTTCACTTTACGCACTAGTGTGTAATGTGAATTAATGGACCTTTTTCATTATACATACATATATAAATTGACAAAAAAGTACTTTTAGTGATTTATCACGTCTGAAATATAATTGGGGAAAATAAAAAACCCCTTTATCTAACCAGAACTAACCATGACCGCCCTTTCTGGCGATTTCCGTGGGGCCAGAGAGGGCGGTCATGGTTAGTTCTGGTTAGTTAAAGCGCCTTTTTATTTTCCCCAATTATATTTCAGGCGTGATAAATCACTAAAAGTATACCTACAAATTGAAAATAAAACCATTCCTCTCCCATCAATACCTTCGGCCGACTTCGACTGATGTAAATCGTTCGTGATTGGGAATAATAAAATTATCGAAAGCTCTCCGCATCCGCTAGTGTTGCCGGGGGAGGTGAAAGATCTCTCTCCCAACAGGATCATCAGATTTATCAGAAGTCTGGACCTGGTGGGAAAAATATAAAAGGGTGTGGGCCACAATAGACCGATCGGTCGCGGTGGAAGGGTGTTTTACACACTCACTTTAAACCTACCTACCTACCTACCTACCTATATGTTCCATAAATATGACGCGACAACAGAAACCGTGAATATAGAATGGTAATTTATATGGGATTATAGGGGATACGTTCCTAGGTGACAAAATAAAAAACAAGTATATAAATAATGAATTTAATTGAAGTTTTTGACTATATTGATTAATTATTATCTTCAGACTTAGACAAAGGTTTAAAAAATGTTGTAATATTTTCTTGCTTGGCAGTTTCTAAAAGCTTCTTCAATTCAGAATGATATATTCAGCAGTGGCTTTAGCAATTTACCTCTTAAAAATAAGACTTCGTTCCATAGACGGATCAATTTTCATAAGGAAATCACAAAGCTCATTTGCCATTCTTAAACCTTCACTAAGATTTTTCAAATATAATGTCATGTTTCCCGTGCTTGTCAAAGCCTCTTTTTTAATGGGCTGTAAATTTAACATTTCCTCCAAGTCGGTTTCAGCCAAAACTTTATTTTTCGATTCAAGCAACTTCTGAATGTCACTTGATTCTATCTGTTCGAACCCATTTCTTCCTATTCCATCGCAATTTCGGCTATTAGTCCATTTGACGACGTATTTACAAAGGATATTCGGTTGGATATCTACATATTGGAATCCTTTTTATCAATGTGTATGTACCGATGTACCGATTAGATCCGCGAATAAAGAAATCTTTAGCCGCGAATATAGAAATCGGATCGCATTTTTTTAATCCGCGAATAGTGAAAACACGAATGAAGAAAGCGCGAATAAGAAGCTTTGACTGTACACAAATTTTCTTAAAATTAAAATGCATGAAGAAAAAATTGTTTTTTACTTATTCGAGATCATGGAAAATTTGGTATGAAAATCTCACACTTAAATAAAACTGTTAATTTAAAAATAATGACATATTGGTTATGAAATATACAAACAGAAAATTTAACCGAAATATTTTTACCTATTGTTTCGTAAAAACTTGTATAAAAAATAAAAACACAGATTCTTGTTTTACACCTTTTTATTAGCAATCAGGTTCACAAACGTTTCTACGGTAACAACAATGCAACATAATTAAGTTAACTGTTTAGTCATCAACGTCGAAAAGTAAATGTTTCGAATGTCGATTATTCACTGGCCCTTGTGGAGTTTCCTATCGCATTTTATAGTAACGTGGAAAAGAATAAAAAAAGTCTGGAATTAGCTAAAAGAATTCTTTCAATACAGGATGCAAGAAAAGTGCAAAATAAATGACTCCAGCGCCCTTAGGAAACTTCACAATGGCCGTCGGAATGGGGAAAATCTAAGGTAATTTATTTTAATAAATTATTAACCTTACTTAAATAATTGTAACTACCTATATTTCCATCAACTAAACAAATATTTTTAAAGTCTGTAACACTATTGGTGGGGAAACGTTATTCGTTACGACTCCGCACTATAAGTAGTTGCCGACAGACTCTGCTGTCAACTAAATATGAACTGAAAAACAGTAGGTGCAAATTAAGGTTTGGACGCCCTATAAAATGACTATTGCTAATTTAAACACAACGAATAGAGTTACTGTAATCAAGTTTTTATTTACACAAAAAAATACCTAAGTTTTTGTGATATTGTGATATCTTACTTAAATCAATATTTACAATCTACGATGAGAATACCTTTCCATTGACAAATTTTTGGTTATGAATTTACTTTAAAAAATAGCAAAATTAGGTAAAGGGTCGAAGTTACCCTTAAAATAGCCTAAATTAATTTGTTAAGAGTTTGGCGATCTTAAACATAACTTATTATCTACTCCGAATGGTCACAAAATTATCAATGGCTTATTAAGTATGCAGACCAGTTGCAAATTATAAACTTGAATGGGGCACAAAGTTTTACTTTATTTTAGCAAAATTTTTTTTATATTTTACAAAAACCCGTTAGAAATTATTTTATAGCACTAGAAAAGTTAGAATGTTTGAAGACAAATTTAGAAATTATTTACACTTTTTTGGGACACCCCGTATCACTTGTCATTCCTGTAATACCCGGTACAAATTATTGACAACTATATTATCAAAAAGGTTGATTATCCAGCTATTCCTCTAACATAACATTCGCGACATCACTTTTTTTAATCACTACTTCAGCCAACGCCTGCCCTGTTCAGTTCTTTTTTTCACATTAATTGACCTTGCTTTTGTTTGCCTTAGAAACTTTATATAGAGTATGTTAATTTAAAATTGACACAGATAATTATTTAGAATAGCTTCACTAGCTGAGAAATGTATACTTTGTACTAAACCTTATAATTTAAATTATTTACAGAAAGAGATGTAATAGCCAAATTTCTTGCGCTAATGCGAAGAAAGTAATATTACATTACCATGTCAATTTTCTATCAAATATTTAGGAAAACATTTCGGAGATTTGCTCGAAAATGCCAAAGAATTTTTACGTTCCCAATGTAATAAAACCGAGAGACTTTCATAAAAATGCATCACTGACCATGCCAATTGTCCTACTCAAATTGCGTGTTCATATCAACTTAGAAAAACTTTCCAGATACGAGTTACCTTAACCGCACAGATAGCTATACTGCCTCTCCTCGGACTCCCGACGCACGCACCTTGCAATCCGACCCCTTCTTCTTTTCTTTCTTGGAGCGCGCAGTTGCGCTCTATTGACGCTTTACCCTTCTTCGCGACTCCCCTTCACTTTCGCGCCGTCCTAAAGGCTATGCATTTCGACGCGCCAATCCAATCATTGGTTGCTACGTCATCAAAAGTTCACGAAAGTAGGTCGACGCGTTGGTCTTCTAATGTGCTATTTTTAGATTGTAAGAGGGGTTCCAATAATTGAATTTGTCTGTCGTGGTGCGCTTTAAATTTATTAAAGCGGTGTTGTCACGATTATTTGGGAAATTTACTGATTAAAATTAGATTTTTATTGTTTTATTAAAAATTTAGAAAGGATTGTTAGCATGATTATGGCTATAGCATTCATGTTGCCAGACGTGTTTCGGCAACAACTATAATAGATTATTGGTACAGTTTACAGAGCAAAATAGAAGCCATTTTTGGTAAATAGTGGTAAATTTTAATTTAATTGTAATTAGGTGTGATGCTGTCAATAGAACTTTTGTAAAAAGATAAGCAAAAAATATATATTTATATATTTTTTTGCTTATCCTTATTAATTAACATTTTTTACAGAGAAAAGTCAAAAAAACTGCTAAAATTAAAAGTTTTTAAAAAATTCATAACTTGAACCCTTTTAAAGTTGAAAAGTAAGTTTAAAAAAAAATAGTATTTTTAACATATTGTTTTAGCAGGCAAAAGTCGGGCGTTGTCTGATATGTGTTTTTTGCAGTGATATTTTGGATGATTCAGCGTATTAACTGTAATTATCCGATCTAAATGTAGTGCATATCAAGCTATACCTGCCAGATTTTACATAATAAATTTTTCCCTTAAAAATAAATAAAAAAAATTGCCACTGGTCAACACTTTGAACTACGCGGGAATGCCGAAAGCGGTTAGGTGCTACTAGGGTTTTTGGGGTCGCTGATTAAGGTGATATGGTCGGTTAACCTCCATCACTTCAGATTCAAGGTCATTTAAAGGTCAAGTAAAAAAAAAAGGAAAAAAATCTGGAAAAATTCATGTAAGTATAGTTTTTGAGGTCGCTGAATCCGAATTCGGCGTCCATTTACACTTTGGATTTATCTATATGCGCAAATAGATAGGTAGGTAGGTTTAAAGTGAGTTGGTATAACACCCTTTCACCGCGACCGATCGGTCTATTGTGGCTCACACCCTTTTATATTTCTCCCACCAGGTCCAGACTTCTAATAAATCTGATGATCCTGTCGGGAGAGAGATCTTTCACCTTCCCCGGCAACAAGGTGTCATTGCCGAGGATTGCGAATCTTAGTCGTGCCATTGCTGGGTTCGAACACAGTATGTGTTCTGCCGATTCATTCCCCTCCATGCACATGCGGCACTCGGCGTCTTGCGCTAGGCCGATCTTGTGCATGTGGTATTTTAATCTGCAGTGTCCCGTGTACAGTCCCACTAGAATATTAAGGTGTACCCTTGATTGCATCAGTAGTTTGACAGTACATTGTTGGTTCGGTGGGCCTATGAAGGCCTTCGGAAGTCCGGAAGTCCATGCCAATACCGAAGATTTTTCTCTTTGTGCCCAAGCTGATATGAACTGCTTGCCATTCCATAAGATATACCGATGACCGGTTCCGGGCCTGTGAATTTTGTTTCCGCCCCCCTTTTGGCAAGGAGGTCTGCGGATTCATTACCCTCTAGGCCGGTGTGTCCAGGTATCCACAGTAGTGTAACCTTATTGTTTTGACCCAGTTTGGTCAGCGCATCCTTGCAATTCCAGGCGGTGTTAGAGGTTCCCGACTCTCGCGTATCGATCTCGCATGTCAAAGTTCAGTTGCGCCTCAGAAGACACCTTATCGAAAATAAGTATGAAAAAAAATGCACGCCACTGACTTTTTATAATTTTATATTTTTTTAGATTAAGCAACTAAAGGTCCACCTTATTTGTTTAAAACTACGTTACGCTGAATTTCACCGTTTTTAACCCCCTCCCCCCTTCGTCACACCGCCTTACACTCTTTGCGATCCCCCTATAAATATTAAGTCTCAAAAGCTGGATCCCCCTGTAATTAGTTGGTTCTGCAGAGGCACCGTTGCGTCCAACCACACTACTAGTGCCGGTGCCGAAATAAACTTAAATAAATATGATTAGTTGTATTAAGCTATTGTAACCACAATGTAGACATCAAAATACTTAATAATGTACACACTTAGGTTAGGTTAGGTTTAAAGTGAGTGGACTTTTTACGTCTTCCACTGCGACCGCTCGGTCTATTGTGGCTCACACCTTTTTATATTTCTCCCGATAGGATCAGACTTCTAATGAATCCGATATCAGATCAATGAACTTTATACAAAGTAACTGGAAGGGACGCGCGCATTGTTAAGATCCTGCAAAAATGTGTCAGAGGCAACCGACAAAGAAAGCGTTATAGTTACGGTAACTTGTCTCTCTCGCACGCGTTTCAAGTAATGGAGGCTCATTTACATAATTTTCTTTCCAAGTTAATTCCTGGTATTTTTTGCTCATTATTCGTTTGAGAAGGTTTGAAATAGTTTTAAAAGGTTTGGCTATATATCCAGTGATATTTTGTTTGGAAGCAAAGTGTTTTCAAAGATTCAAAATTTGTTCATGAATGTGATTATACTATTATACATTGATTTGTAATAAGTATGGTTATTTATTGTGTGGCCTATGGATGTACAAATGAGCAATATGGAAGAAAAATCTCTTTTCATAGGTAAGTATCTACCCTTAAATTTAGTTTAATATAATATAATTATACATGGGTTTATTATTTTTTCCTGGAAATATTATTATGTACCTACTAATAAAAATAATAAAAAAATAAAAAATAATTATTGTTAATTGTTCTTAGTTTGTTTTAAATGTGTGTTTTTATTTTAATGTATATTGTTGTAAAATAGTTTTTATTATTTTTATTTGGGATGAGTTCACTCGGCTAGCTGTTGTTAAAAAACATATTTTGATTAATCAGACTATTTATGCAAGTACAAACAATGGGCGCCAGAACTATAGGAGTTCAAAGAAATACACAAAACAAAGACAAAAGTAATAAAAGTCAAAAATAAACTCAACAGGTTTATTTAAAAGGTATCTTATTGTTAATTTAACATAATAAAGAATTTAACCATTGGACATGTGAAGTTCTGTATCCTTACTTAAATTAAACAAAAATAAAGAGAGATAATAAATTTCTAATTTGGAAAAGCTTATATGAATTAAAAGGTTGTGAGATAATGAAATGTAATCTGATAGGTAAGTGCAAGCAATTTAGAAAAATATTTTTATCATATACAAAAATAAATACATACCAGTATTAAAGAAATAAGGCAATTTACATAAAATAATAACCCAAAAAAATAAGTATTGATTAATAAACTGATAACCAGTGGAGATACTTTATATTGTGAGAGAACAAAAGAAATCTATTTATCATTAAATTTATGAATCGAGGTATACTAATTAGAAGAGTTATTAAATTGAATTTATAATTTAAGTTACAAAAATGATTTTTTTGAAGAAAAGTTTAATGTAATAAGAATAGTAATGAAAATTTAGATAAGTTAAGATAAGTTAAGCAGCTGAACTATCTCAGTGTGATGTTACTTAAATGGATAAGGAAGCACAAACAAAAATGTAACTCAATAAATGATCGGTGGTTAAGTAATTTAACAGCTGAGCTAATTCAGTATGATGTAAGTTAAATTGATATGTGCAGTCCTTTACAGGCACAAACAAAAATGTAACTCAATTAATATCGGTGGTTAAGCAATTTAAGCAGCTGAGCTAATTCAGTATGATGTGTTAAATTGATATGTGCAGTCCTTTACAGGCACAAACAAACAATGCAACTCAAGTTTAATGATTGGTGTGAGTTATAATTAAGCAGCTGAACTAATTATCAGGCTGAGAAAGAAAAAAATAATAAATTTAATTTGCAATCCAAAATCTTTGGACAAACAAACAATGGAACCCAATAAAATGATCGGTTGTTACTTTGCTCTTTGCATATTTAACATATAATAAGAAAATTATAATATAATTAATAAAATTAAATATTAAGTACAGAGATTTATTTAAATTGATAAGACAGTAATGATTAAAGCATAAGAAAATTTGATAACATGATAATTTAATTAAAAAAGTTATATAACTGAGCACCAGTACATGGCAATTGCACTGAGCCAGGCAAAAATATAAGAAAAAGGTTAATTTATAAATGGACTTATCTTTTGATTTCTGGAACTCCTAATGGAACCAACCTAAACTCCCTTCTGGACTGGACAACACTGCACTGCCAAAAATGACCACACGGTACTATACGGAAGCTGAGGTTTCCCCTTCGCTGGACCAGCAACACTGCATTCGCCAGAAATACATAAACCATAAACCGCTTGGACTTTTGCCAACTCGACCACGTGGTTACGTACAACTCCAGAAATCCATAAAAATTTGGGAAAAAATTCCTTAAAACTCCAGTTAAGGAAAGCCCATAAAGATAATATTGAAGAATAAAAAACTCGAACGTAAAATATGCGATGAAAGCTCTGAAACAAAATGGTAGGTATGAGATAAGGGAAACTATTAAAATTGACAAAAATGCCGACTTACCAGATGTTATGGCCCAAAGAATGTCTTTAAAATCTCATAGAGGATATATAGGTTATAAATTTTAAAAATCCAGTTTAAAACTGCAAAAGCCACAGGCTAAGAAAAATAATCAACTATGCACTAGCAGACATTCTGTTTATTCGATTAAATATGCAAAAGAGGCCCTTTTCAAATTAATCACAGGTATTTATCACCTCGCATTCCATAAAAAATAACAGGTTTGAAGGTCTTAGGTGGTATGAAACTGTTGCTTACTGTCCTTTATGGGAAAATTCAAATTAAAAAAACGGAGATAACTATTCAGCATTGTTTGGTTATTTAATGAAATTTCAAAAACAAAAACCCAAGTGTCACAGTTTTTAAAACATAACCTATCACAAAACAAAGGATTTTATTACTTAACTGACTTAAAATAGATATAGAGTCGAAAATCGCTTACCCTATTCCAATTAGAAAAATCAATACTTGGATGCTCCTGGAATGTATGCAGCATTATAAACGCTTTTACCGGGTTGTATTTAAAAGAATATTTAAGTATTGATGACTTAAAATTTGAAATAAGTAAGCTAATATTATAAATTACAGTGAATAATTAAAATAAAGGACAATTAAGTTGTGGTAAAGTTAGTTTAAGTGAAAATTTATAAATCCTTGTAACAAACTGAAAAAGTTTGTTACAAGCTGGTGTGCTAATAATTGTTATTCTTTTGTAGTTTTCCTTTTAAACGTCCAGAAATCCTTAAACTCTGGGTACAAGCTATGCGTAGGGACGATGGGTACCCATCAAGGACAAGTCGGTTATGCGGAGAGCATTTTCTTCCTTCAGACGTAAGAAAGCCGGGTTTGACTGCAAAATAGTAAGTTTTGCAGAAAAACAATTTAGACTTATTTTGAATAAAGAAAAGGTTTTAACGGGCAATCTAAACATTAAAAAGTTAATTATCAATACGGCACTTAATTACTTTAAAAGAAAAATTATTTGGCTTTTCTCCAGAATAAAGATATTTATATATTATTTTAAAAAATTATACTTTTGAGATTAATATGGAGAGCTAGCTGCTCTCGCAATAATAGTAAATAAAAACATGAAAAGACATAAAAAGGTTTAATTTTATAAAATTGAATGTTTTATAATCTATAATAAAATATTTATTTTTATGAAATTATATAAAAATAGAAAATAAAATTACTTGAAAACATTTCAAAGCGTTATAAGATATATATTTATTTCAAACTTATTGGTTATCGACGGACGGGTGTAAAGCAAATAAATTATTTCATTATATTACTTAAATCAGATAAGAAAATAAAAATTTTGTTTATTAATGAAAATTCAGACATGACTTTTTTTAAAAAAAAGTTACTGGTAAAGGTACACGTGGTTTCTTTTAATATTTAAAAAATATGTATAAAAGAAGTAAATAAAACTTTTTGTATATAGATAGGTTTTTATAGTTTATTTTAATTTCTGGGAATATCAAATTAAAAGAAAAATTATTTGGTTTTTCTCCAGAATAAAGATTTTTATATATTATTTTAAAAAATTATACTTTTTTTAGAGATTATTATGGAGAGCTAGTCTGCTCTCGCAATAATAGTAACAAAAAACATAAAAAGACATAAAAAGATTTTATTCTTTATAAAAGTGATCTGTTTTAAGTACTATAATAAAATAATTATTTTTATGAAATTACATAAAAATGGAAAATAAACTTACTTGAAAACATTGGCAACCCGTTATAAGATATATATGTTATTTCAAATTTATTGGTTATTGACGGACGGATGTAGCACATAAATTAATGTGTTTTGTTAACTGACATTGACTTCTGACATGACTTTTTTAAAAAGTAGTTACTGGTGAAGGTACACGTGTAGGTACCTTTAATATTTAAAAAATATGTATAAAAAAAAAGTAAATAAATCTTTTAGCCATATAGATAGGTTTTTTTATACTTTATTCTGATTTCTGGGAATATCAAATTAAAAGAAAAATTATTTGGCTTTTCTCCAGAATAAAGATAGATAAAATTAGAGATTATTATGGAGAGCTAGTCTGCTCTCGCAATAATAGTAACAAAAAACATGAAAAGACATAAAAAGGTTTAATTTTTTATAAAATTGAATTGTTTTAAGTACTATAATAAAATATTTATTTTTATGAAATTATATAAAAATAGAAAATAAACTTACTTGAAAACATTGGCAACGCGTTATAAGATATATATGTTATTTCAAACTTATTGGTTATCGACGGACGGGTGTAGCAAATAAATTATTTCATTATATTACTTAAATCAGTTAAGAAAATAAAAATTGTGTTTTATTAACTGACATTGACTTCAGACATGACTTTTTTTAAATAATAATAATAATAATAATAATAACTCTAATAATAATCTCCCCGGTCTGGCCACCAGGACAATGCTTGGCATTGTTCCTGGTGCTACCGAACACGAACAATCCAAGCAAGACGGTACTGCCAGCGAGCTTGAAGGGGTTGCGGGTACCAACAGCAACCTACGAGAGGCTTTAAATCGGTCCGGTAGCCTATGTAATACCGGTAACCGCCGAGACTCTGTGGGGTGACATCCTGCAGGGTCACGGATATCTCGCATTGTCACGAAACGCAATGATGAGCAAGCTCCCAACAATCCACCCCGTTCGGATAGGGGTGCAGGGCAGGTTGGAGGAGCAACTGGACAGACACCCTTAAACGACCTTCGCAATGGACATGGACGCTTCACGTGGACGGATGAGCTTAGGGACGATCTGATGGATGCATATGCATTCAGCGACCCCACCACTAGGGGCTACATGAGACGAATGCATTCCGCATGGTGTGCTAAACACCCTGAATTCAGTCATCTCTCTGAACAGCGTTTGGGAGACTATGTAGCTTATCTTAACCGCTCTGGTTATGTTAGAACTCCAAAACAACAGGAGCCAACTCAAGACCTGGAACCTAACCAGGAATCAGAACAGAACCAGCCTGCGGAGGATATGATAAACGAGATCGCTCCCGGGAACGCCGATAATGAATTAACAGAAAGACTTGTAAACATCAATATTAAGACCTACATAAAGCCTCAAAATATCGCACAAGCGGACAATGCACTTCGAGACAGACTTTCAGAACATACAGATATATTGGCACTTAACAACGCTGTTTATGAGGCTGCGAAGCAACTTATTCCTAACAACCGCTCAGACAGCTTTCACCAAACTCTTCAAAAGACCGAACGCCGAATACAGCAAATAGCCAAGAAAATAGATTTGACGCGGCAAGAGGCATCACGTATACAAAGTGTATTAGAATATATATCATCCAACAGACCTTTCACTGGAAAAATCAGGAAAATAGCTCTAAAGCTACGCCAAAAACACCATACACTTAACAGACGTGTGCTTCTCATCATCAAACAGCGTTGCCTAGACCGCATACGATCCTTGTGTGTTATAAACAACAGCTTAAAGAAAGGCCTTCTAGCCTTCTCGCAGACTCAACACCAACAATTGAAAATCCGCCATCAGCAAATGTCGTGGAACAGTTCTGGAAGGATGTTTACGAAGTCTCAAAGCCATTAGAACGAGATACTCCAGCATTGACTAACTTTAGAGCCTATTGTGTGGACAAGCAGCTTGACCAGCATGAGAGTGCGCCAATCACGCCGGAGGAGGTGAAAAGTGCCCTAGATGGTGTAAGAAACTATTCTGCACCTGGTCCGGATGGTATCAACAACTACTGGTGGAAGAAATTTCCCAGTACACATCCACATTTAGCCAGAATCTTTGATTCTTGGCTCAACGGGGACACGCCAATTCCTGAGTGGTTTGTTGAAGGCCGAACCATATTGATACCAAAAAAGGGGGATTTAAAACTAGGCTTTCACCAGAATTTTATATTCTAGAACATTGAGTGCAGTTGATCCCATACTCTCTGATGTAGGGGAGCAGCGAGGAGGGAAAAGAGGAATCAATGGTTGCAAAGAAAATCTCCTAATCGATAGATGCATTACACAAGACTCAATCCAATACAAACGCAACCTGAATATGGCATGGATTGACTACAAAAAAGCGTTTGACACAACATCTCACGAATTACTGTTGCATTTGCTTAAAGATCTTAAGGTTCCTCTTAACCTAATTCGATGCATTGAGCGACTGATGTCACTTTGGAAATCAAGGTTCTCTATAACATCTGGAGCACAAAAATTATTACCGAACCCATAACATTTAAAAGGGGCGTATTTCAGGGTGACTCACTCAGTCCTTTGCTATTTTGTATTTCGCTGCTTCCCGTGTCCGTGTCTCTTCGAAAGACACGCGGATATTGCTGTGGACCACCTGGAACACGTGAGCATAAGGTAACCCATCTGTTTTTATGGATGACCTAAAACTGTACGCAACTAGCGAGCGAGACCTACAACAGTCTCTTAAAGTGGTTCACGAATACACCAGAGATGTTGGAATGGAGTTCGGCCTCGACAAGTGTGCAAAACTTAAGCTAAATAAAGGCCGGTTCGAAACGATTTAGAAGCTGACCAGCTTGCCGATAGCGCGCTACTTCGCCCTCTACAAAACAACGAGAATTATCGATATTTTGGAATCGACCAAAACCGGACTCAAGATGTTAGAGCTGTGAAGACCGAGCTTAGAGGCAATTACAGGCGACGTTTACGGAGAATTTGGGAATCCGAACTATCCGGAATAAATAAGGTCCTTGCTACCAACATGCTAGCAGTGCCTGTATTGCTTTACTCTTTTGGAGTGGTTAAGTGGACGCGAGAGGAACTGCGCGAGCTGGACGTCAGCACACGAAAAATGATGCATCTTCACCGTAGCATCCACCCGCGCTCATCAACATCCCGTATTTACCTCCCACGCCACCAGGGAGGTCGTGGCCTTTTAAGCTTAGAGTGTATGCACGATCGACTGGTTTTGAGTCTTATTTGTCAAGTTGCCAATAGTACTGATCCGCTGATGCAACTAGTAAGAGCACACGAAACAGCTAATGTTGGAGCGTTTCTATTTAAGGCAGCGGAGCGAGCAGCGGAAAAATTCGGTCTCAGATTTACAATAAATCCAAACGACGACCAGTCACTTGTAAGGCTTGAGTCTAAAGCCGTACGAACTGCAGTTAAAAGAGCAGAACAGCAGATGCTTTTAGAAGATCACATTAATAGGCCGCAACACGGAGTATTTTACCGAAACATAGAAAGACTCAATCTATCTCGAAACCTCACGTTTGGGTTTTTGAAATCTGCTGAGCTCAAGTCTGAGACCGAGGGTTTCCTACTAGCATGCCAGGATGGGGTGATAAACACGTTGGTATACCGAAGCCAGTTTTCTAACATTCCTGATACTGCTTGTCGAGCTTGTCGACAGCAACCCGAAACACTAATGCACTTATTGTCAGCCTGTCCAGTGCATGCTGTAGTGGTTACATCCACCGACATAACGATGCGCTTCGGGTACTTTATTATCACCTCAGACATTATTACGGCATTGACGAAACAGCAATTTTGCCATTTGCTCCCGCGATATCGAGGCAGTAGTGAAAATGACAACTGTCGCATATATTGAATTATGCATTCACAACTACGCATCAAATTCGCGCCAATAAACCTGATATCGTTCTCCTGGATAAAAGGAATAACTTTATGTATGTGATTGAGTTTTTCGCCCCAGCGGAAACTAACATCGATATAAAGGAACGGGAGAAACGAGCCAAATATCAGGATCTACTTGGCGAACTTCGGAGGCTCTATCCGGAGTATAACGTGCGATTGGTTGTCCTGATTGTCGGCGTTTTAGGGGGCATAAAGGAAAATGTGTTGGGGGAGCTGAAGTGTATTCCCGCATGTCAACATTCACCCGAACAACTGGTGATGAAAATGCAGAAATCTGTTGTCCTTGGGTCCCTTCGTTTACTGAGGCAAATGAATTTGGCCGAAGATCACTGACCGAGCGGACGCGAGGAGTGGTCTTCGATACGGATGGCCTTCCGCTTGATGCCCTATGGGGTCGGAGCCATGGGATACGTCATGTCGGATCTTTCTAAATGATAATAATAATCTCTAAAAAAAGTATAATTTTTTAAAATAATATATAAATATCTTTATTCTGGAGAAAGGCCAAATAATTTTTCTTTTAATTTGATATTCCCAGAAATCAAAATAAAGTATAAAAAAACTTAATTACTTTGCTGCAAATATGAATATTTTTGAACCGAAGCACCCTGTTACTCAGGAATTCATAAGCGAAGAGTGTCACGAGATACAGCTGATCAGAAAAATTCTAAATATATTCTTAAAGTGTAGAATGCATCACCATTCCAAACTGGTGAATTTACAACTACATGGCAACACCGCGACTGTCAGGCAGAAAATGACAAAACTTGTCTTATTCAAAAACTTGTTAGATTATAGTGTGTAGTCATTATTATTTTATTAGGTATAAGAATGAATTTGTGTATGTAACTTCATAATATATAAAATAATTGTCAATTGTAATAAATAAATATTTTTTACTTAATTGTTGTTTAATTTCCTGTAATCAGTTGAAATAGAAAAATACTCACTATCCAAAAAAAAATTAGGAATATTATTCGAATATTATTTTAAATATGACGTATTCTAGTTACCCTCCAAGAAAAATATCAAAAATGTAGGATTTTTTTCATAAAAAATAGATTCTACTATTATTGATTTAGTTTAATAAGCATGTATAGTGACCCTTTTAACCAAAATAGAATAAAAATTCTAAATTATTTGTTTAAACGCACATTTTCCTCATATAACGCCATGAGCTAGAAAGAGATGGATACCCGTCACGTTTGCGGGTTGCCTACATTTAAATTTTGCCTCACTCGGGTTAATTAACGCGGCCGTTCCAGTTACGATAGTATACAGTTCCTCTTACTCGGGTCGCTACCGGACACGAGCACAATATGTGTTCTGGTGTCCCTGTCTCCTGAAAAGTATGACGAGCAGATAATTAGATCAATCATGCCCTCCTCTCCCGGTCTAGTGACGTGGGTAGCTCTACCAGGTCTTTGTTACAGGGACCAGATGTTCCTTCTGAGGCCGTATCTCCGGCCTTTCTCTGTCCGACTTCTGTATGGATTCAGGGATCCCTTCCTCAGCACCTCTTTGTTCGGGAGGGATAAACCCTTCCTCGTGAAACAGGTGCCTTTGACTTCAGGGGCACCTTTGGAAACGGATTTACCCGCTTCGGTCGGCGCGCCTTTGTCTGCTTTTGACCTTGGGGGGCACCTCTCGAAACGGATTTATCCGTTTCGGTCAGCACCTTTTGTCACTCTTTTCCTATAAAAGCGGTTCTGGCCGCTTCCTGTTTAAGCTAGGGGAAATAATAGTCCCCCACGGCAGAGCCCCGCATTACGCAGTAAGGCTAGATGCTCTGAGAGGTCGCCCTGTATCTCGGAGGCACCGTTGGAGACATCTTTTAAGGCACAGAATGTCAATCACTCATCAGCACGGTATCTAACACCTTGAGTTAAGCCTTGTGTTCGTCTGCTTCGCTTCCGTTCAATACGCAGCAACAAGGTTGCCGATAACCGACAACGCCAGCGATGTTCCAAAGATCCTACTGGGCTCAACCACAACAACGACGTGCGAACACAGCAGTCAGGATGTACAAACTTAATACAAATGACTTTTTATCGTAACAGAAAAATAAAATTAAAAAAAAAAAGAAAAAAACTTGGGAAGAATTGTTTTATGAACTGCGAACGTCACGTTTTCTTAGACCCCCTCCGTCCTCTTGTCACATCTTGTCACTCTAAGCGATACCCCCCCTCCTATTATGCAAACGTATTTTTTGAACGGCCTCTTGATAATTTTTCCTATATTGCTCCATTTTCGAGAAAAAAATTAAAACCAATTTATTAAGTCACTAAACTATTTCATCTGTTAGTACAGAAGTCACAAATTGCAGATAAAAATTATTTTTCTGCTTTCATTAGTAGGGTCAAAGATTAGCAATAAATTGGTTTTAATTTTTTTCTTAAAAAAAAAACAAAATGGAAATAAATATCAAAAGAAAAGTTGTATTTTTAGTTTTCTATTCTAAAAAATAAAAAAATTAGAAACAAGTCAGGGGCGTACATTTTGAAGCGCCACTGAACTTAATCATTTCATATGAATTGGGTCTAAATTAGGCCCTTATTAATAGAAATAACACTGAAAAATTTCATGAAAATCGGCTACAGGGAATTTAATGGACACTGCCTGCGATATATGCACTGGAAAGTATAGTCTGTCTCAAAGTATATCGTTATGGCTTTTGACGGACCATACCCCAATAAACCTTTAACGATTTTATTACTTATTGTTATTGGGTAAACCCATTTGTTCTTAAGGGCAGGGGTGGGCCAGGTATTTCTTGAGTATTAACCATTAGGCATATAAATATGTTGGCTAATATTTTAGTGGCAGTATTGAATAGCCGTTTTTACTGTGCGTTTCGAAAAAGTTGTTTTACGAGAATATAACTATGTCGCGTCGAAATCATTTGTCATTAGATGCAAAACAAGTTGTGAAAAATGTGTATGAAACTTTAATCAATAGAGGTCTAATTAAACAAGAAGCTTTAAAAGAAACCTGTCTACTTACAAAAACTCCAATATCATCGATAAGGGATATTATTATTAGTGAAGAATTGAACAAAAGATAAAAAAACGTAGTGATTTTCAATCTCACCGTATAGACAATAGTGATCAGGATCTAATAAGAAGGAAAATATATTGTCTTTATGAAAGCGGAGTTATTCCTACCTTGGATAAACAGAAAAAGAAGCTAGACAAAGATGAAACCAATATAAATATTAGCCGTGCCACCCTCCACAGAGTTGTTTGTAAAATGGGATTTAAATACCGCAAAATAGACAAAAGACAAGTAGTAATGGAATCGCACAGATTACGCACTTGGAGATTTAATTACCTCCAAGAAATTAAAAGATATAGGTTAGAAAACAGATCCATAATTTACCTTGATGAAACATGGTTCGATACACACGACACAGTATCCAAAGGATGGGTTGATTCCAGTCAAAACTGTCAGACGAAAGCACCTTCAAATAGAGGAAAACGCATTACCATAATACACGCTGGTTCAGAAGACAGATTTGTCCCAAACTGCTTGCTGTTGTCTGTAAAGAATATTAAACATTCTAGCTTGGATTACCATGAGGATACAAG
>JAHBCN010004370.1:65513-88293 GCA_019359885.1 Listronotus oregonensis
TCCTCTTACTCGGGTCGCTACCGGACACGAGCACAATATGTGTTCTGGTGTCCCTGTCTCCTGAAAAGTATGACGAGCAGATAATTAGATCAATCATGCCCTCCTCTCCCGGTCTAGTGACGTGGGTAGCTCTACCAGGTCTTTGTTACAGGGACCAGATGTTCCTTCTGAGGCCGTATCTCCGGCCTTTCTCTGTCCGACTTCTGTATGGATTCAGGGATCCCTTCCTCAGCACCTCTTTGTTCGGGAGGGATAAACCCTTCCTCGTGAAACAGGTGCCTTTGACTTCAGGGGCACCTTTGGAAACGGATTTACCCGCTTCGGTCGGCGCGCCTTTGTCTGCTTGTGACCTTGGGCGGCACCTCTCGAAACGGATTTATCCGTTTCGGTCAGCACACTTTTGTCACTCTTTTCCTATAAAAGCGGTTCTGGCCGCTTCCTGTTTGGAGCTAGGGAAGTAATAGTCCACCACGGCAGAGCCCCGCATTACCGCAGTAAGGCTAGATGCTCTGAGAGGTCGCCCTGTATCTCGGAGGCACCGTTGGAGACATCTTTTTAAGGCACAGAATGTCAATCACTCATCAGCACGGTATGCTAACACCTTGAGTTAAGCCTTGTGTTCGTCTTAGCTTCGCTTCCCGTTCAATACGCTAGCAACAAGAGTTGCCGATAACCGACAACGCCAGCGCATGTTCCAAAAGATCCTACTGGGCTCAACCACAACAACGACGTGCGAACACAGCAGTCAGGATGTACAAACTTAATACAAATGACTTTCTATCGTAACAGAAAAATAAAATTAAAAAAACAAGAAAAAAACTTGGGAAGAATTGTTTTATGAACTGCGAACGTCACGTTTTCTTAGACCCCCTCCGTCCTCTTGTCACATCTTGTCACTCTAAGCGATACCCCTCCTCCTATTATGCAAACGTATTTTATGAACGGCCTCTTGATAATTTTACCTATATTGCTCCATTTTCGAGAAAAAAAATTAAAACCAATTTATTAAGTCACTAAACTATTTCATCTGTTAGTACAGAAGTCACAAGTTGCAGATAAAAATTTAATTTTTTACTGCTTTCATTAGTAGGGTCAAGAGATTAGCAATAAATTGGTTTAATTTTTTTTCTTAAAAACAAAGCAAAATGGAAATAAATATCAAAAGAAAAGTTGTATTTTTAGTTTACTATTCTAAAAAATAAAAAAATTAGAAACAAGTCAGGGGCGTACATTTTGAAGCGCCACTGAACTTAATCATTTCATATGAATTGGGTCTAAATTAGGCCCTTATTAATAGAAATAACACTGAAAAATTTCATGAAAATCGGCTACAGGGAATTTAATGGACACTGCCTGCGATATATGCACTGGAAAGTATAGTCTGTCTCAAAGTATATCGTTATGGCTTTTGACGGACCATACCCCAATAAACCTTTAACGATTTTATTACTTATTGTTATTGGGTAAACCCATTTGTTCTTAAGGGCAGGGGTGGGCCAGGTATTTCTTGAGTATTAACCATTAGGCATATAAATATGTTGGCTAATATTTTAGTGGCAGTATTGAATAGCCGTTTTTACTGTGCGTTTCGAAAAAGTTGTTTTACGAGAATATAACTATGTCGCGTCGAAATCATTTGTCATTAGATGCAAAACAAGTTGTGAAAAATGTGTATGAAACTTTAATCAATAGAGGTCTAATTAAACAAGAAGCTTTAAAAGAAACCTGTCTACTTACAAAAACTCCAATATCATCGATAAGGGATATTATTATTAGTGAAGAATTGAACAAAAGATAAAAAAACGTAGTGATTTTCAATCTCACCGTATAGACAATAGTGATCAGGATCTAATAAGAAGGAAAATATATTGTCTTTATGAAAGCGGAGTTATTCCTACCTTGGATAAACAGAAAAAGAAGCTAGACAAAGATGAAACCAATATAAATATTAGCCGTGCCACCCTCCACAGAGTTGTTTGTAAAATGGGATTTAAATACCGCAAAATAGACAAAAGACAAGTAGTAATGGAATCGCACAGATTACGCACTTGGAGATTTAATTACCTCCAAGAAATTAAAAGATATAGGTTAGAAAACAGATCCATAATTTACCTTGATGAAACATGGTTCGATACACACGACACAGTATCCAAAGGATGGGTTGATTCCAGTCAAAACTGTCAGACGAAAGCACCTTCAAATAGAGGAAAACGCATTACCATAATACACGCTGGTTCAGAAGACAGATTTGTCCCAAACTGCTTGCTGTTGTCTGTAAAGAATATTAAACATTCTAGCTTGGATTACCATGAGGATACAAGCGCAGAACTTTTTGAAAACTGGTTTTAAAATTATCTTTTAAAAAATAATCCAAACAACAGTGTTATTGTCATGGATAACGCAAGCTACCACAGCCGTCTGCTACACAAAGCACCAGCTTCATCAAGTTTAAAAACTGAAATCCAGGAATATTTGTTAGAAAATATATTTATTTTGAATACAGTTACAAAAAAACGCGACTTTTGGAAGTTCTAAATTCATATGCAATTAAAAAACAATATGTATGTGATAATTTGGCTGAACAGGCTGGGCATACTGTCTTACCGCTTGCTCCGTATCACTGTATGTTTAACCCCATAGAGCATTTGTGGAACCAAGTAAAATTAAAGATCAGAGCAGAAAATGTTACACCTACTTTAAGTCCCAGTGGTATAAATTTGATAAAAAATGTAATTACTAACATACCAGTTGAGACCTGGAAAAATTCACTACCGGATTATAAAAATTGAGGACTCTTAAATTTTTATCCAAAACAACATAAATCCTATTGTAGTTAATCCCAATGATGACTGATAATGAAACAGAATTAGATTTATATATTTAGATTAAATATGTATATGTATAGATAATGCAGTTATAAATTTATTAAAACTTTGCATATATTTAATTTCTTAATGTAATTTTAAGATTATACTTACCTAAATAAACAATAAATTATAAATCTTTATATTATTAAAGTCCGTCCCTAATATTCTGTCCATTAATACCTACCGACCCGCAGTTTTATTGCTGTCGGTAGGTATAATCCATAAATGAAGGCAAGAGCTAACACGGTATACTTTGAGACAGACTATATTTGTGATATCTGAAGACATATAGACCAATATAAAACACACGCCGACATCCATAGCTATAGAACACTCAGCAAAAATAATGTATATCCTACCAAGACTAGGTTAACAGGGGCACAAACTGTTGTAAATAATTTAAGTATAAGGTGCTTTAACAAACTGGACGAATCAGTAAGGATGTTGCCTCTACCTAAAGTGAAATCTAAGCTCCAAGAGTATTTATTTTCTGGAGATAGCTCTTTTTTCTTTGGATGAAATCGCCAGAATTGTTTTCGAGTGTTCAGCTGCATCGTAGCCTGTGATACTTTTTGTATTTTATATTTATTAATCTTATAGTATTTTGACTTTTGTAATTAAATTGTATGATTTATTAAAAGTAATAAAGAATTAACCAATCAAT
The DNA here is from genome assembly GCA_019359885.1 of Listronotus oregonensis. Classification (NCBI taxonomy): domain Eukaryota; kingdom Metazoa; phylum Arthropoda; class Insecta; order Coleoptera; family Curculionidae; genus Listronotus; species Listronotus oregonensis. The sequence goes on from JAHBCN010004370.1 coordinate 69,045, forward strand.
AAGGATAATTACAAAAAACCTATTTTGCATTTTCGGAGCCATATTTATTTGAACTTTTTTTGTATTTGTCAATAAGGAATCAGCGCCTGAAATTTGGCTTTGAATTTTTCCAACATCCATGTACAACCCTATATAATGTAAAAATAAATAGATTATCCTATTAAAATGCATAACACTGACACTATTTTTTTTTTAGATCTTCTCAAAACAACTCGGATTCAGATGTTTTAGTATTGGACAGTGACAGCGATGACAACCATACATCGAATGACGTCAGTTGTGACGTTCAAAATGTCAACGTAACTGAGAGTAAAAATGATGTATTTAATGTTTTACATAATCAAGAATCAATACCTGATGTACGAACTAACGTATTCTCCTCTATAGTTATAACAAATGTAGAATCGATTATAGAAAAATCAAAATCGGTCGCAAGTCCTCAAATCAATGAACCTACAATTAACGAAAATCCTCAAACTTCTCAGGGAAATGTTGCAAATGCAACTAAAGTATTATCGGAAACTTTAATAATTAAAAGTAAATCTAAACATATATTTAAATGCTCCAGGTGTTCTTTTGCGACTAATACAAGGTTTTCTTTGTCCAGGCACGAAATTTTACATGTAAATATAAACAAAAATCCCGAAGAAAATAGGGAACAATCTAGCGGGAAAAAAACATTATCTAAATCTACTTTAACACCTGCCGAAACGTCAGAAGAATCTTCTGAATCCAACGATTCAGAAAAATCAGTCAGTAATATTTTTAAATGTAAATATTGTTCTTTTTCATCCAAAATAAGATTTGCATTGAAAAGACATATTTTAACTCACTCAGATTTTGTATGTAAGTATTGTCCATTTAAGTCAAAAAACGCCCTTGGAATGACGAATCATGAAAGAAAACATAAAAAAATCCATAAATGTCAAAAGTGTGATTTTAAAACCAAATTTCTTAATGGTTTTGTGAGGCACATGAGCATTCATAAGCGCCCGTCGGCTGGTGCTGAAGAAAAAAAGAAGAATGCAGAAGAGGTGACGACTCAAAAGGAAAAAAGAAGAGAATCATCCCAGTCAGATGATACGGAACGCATAGAATCAAGGGCAGTGAAAGACACAAACGCTGAAGATCTGTATCAATGTGACTACTGTTCATACAGTTCGAATATTTACGAACGAATAAGAAACCACGAACTGATGCATACCAGAAAGAAGCAGCCTATTTTCCGATGTACGAAATGTGATTATAGGTCAATCAAAATGGTTTTAAGCAAGCATATGATTACTCACATGGTGGAAGAAGCTTCCAAGGATCCCACAAAAACGGATGTTGTAGAGAAAGGAGACATTGAAACTGATAAAAAGAATGAAAACGCGAAACAGAATGGAACCATCCAAACGAAAAACACTAATAATAACTCAAAATCTACTGAAGATGCGTCAGATCAAACTGGAAGACGGTCGGATGGTTTTAAACGCGGAGAATCGAAGGGATTGGAAGACACAAAGGCTCCAGATCTCTATCAATGTGACTATTGTTCATACAGTACAAATATTCACCAACGAATAAGGAACCACAAAATCTTACATACCGAAATGAAGCGACCTATTTTCCGATGTACGAAATGCGATTATAGGTCAACCAAAAAAGCTTTAGACACGCACATGCTTACTCACAAGGTTGCAAAGGCTTTCAAAAGCTCCACAAAAACGAAATCACTGGACGTTGTAAAGAAAAAAGATGACGAAATAGAAAGAAATAATGAAAATTTAAAACAGAATGCCGCTGTCCAAATAAAAAAAAGTAACGAAGATGCGTCAGATCAAACTGAAAGTACTGATTCCGTTCCAAAGTTTCAGTGTAGTTATTGTTCGCATAGGGCGACTGAAAAGAATCTATTACGACACGAACTTTTACATACTAAACTCAAACAGCCTATTTTTCGCTGCACTAAATGCAATTATAGATCCACTAAAGGAAACATGGGTTTTCATATGCGCGTACATATGAGTATAAGAAAACGAGGAAAGATAAAATCACAGAGCAAGCCAAAAGAGAATGATTATAAACATACAATTAAAGCTATCCAACTTAAAAAGGATAACGAAAACTTGAGACTTAATAGCAGTCAGGCGAAAGGCAGTGAAGGTGGATCAAATCAATCTGAGAATTCTGATTCTGTTTCCGGATACCAATGTCCGCACTGTTCGTTTAGTACAGTTCACATACTAGCTTTTTACAGACACACATCTTTGCATGCAAAAACAAAAAAGCTGTACCGCTGTAACGAATGTAGTTTTGTATCAACCAGAATGACTGTTGTGCATCATAAAAGAATACATAGAGTAAAACATAAAAAAGAATCTGCAAAAACGAACCCCCTAAAGGAGTTAAAGAAAGAAGAAAACCATCATAAAAAACAAATTGAAAGGACCAACGCAAAAACGGAAGCATTAAAAGAGCTAAAAGAAGGAGGAAACCAACATGAAAAACAAATTAAAGGAATCAACACAAACAAGAAAGCATTAAAGGAAGTAAGGGAAGAAGGCAATAAACATGAAAAACAAATTGAAACTAGCAACGCAAACGTGAAATTAAATAAGGTTCCCAAATTTAAATGTAAATTTTGTTCACATAGATGTTCATTAAAAGTTAATATGAAAAGACACATTCTTCAACACACTAAATACAATCATCCCATTTATAGTTGCGATATGTGCGATTATAAAGCAACGAAAATCAGTCTGGGAAGGCATTGGACAAGTGCTCATTTTGGTGAAAAATCTAGACACGGAAAGTTTAGGAAAAATACTGAAAAATCAGACCAAAGTGATCGAAAACAATCATCAATTACAGCAGATAGTCTGGATCAGTTAAATTTTAATGTATCTGTTAAAAAAGATGTATCTAGGGAGATGGAAAATATATTAGATTATAGTGGCGTTAAAGAATTAAAGGAAGACAACAAAGAAGTGCATGTGACAAGCAGTTTAAACGGACATACTTTCCTTTATGTATGCGAGATATGTAATTTTGTTACTAACCAAAAGAAAGAGCTAATTGATCACAAACTTTCACATTTAAGTTCATCGTCAACTGTAGCAACTAATGCAAATAATACAGATTGTTTAGATTCAAAAAATATCACCGAAAAAAATGATGAAAAATCAAAACTTGACAATGCTGCTGTATCGTTTAAAGACGGAAAGAAAAGACTAGGAATTTTACTTAATGATAACCGAAGACAGTGTAATACGTGCAAACGTACTTTTGTACACTCATCAGGTTTCTTCATTCATAATTGCTTTGATGAAACGGAATTTCTGAAGCAAGTTAAGTATAAGGGCTCGAGATATATATGTAGAGAGTGCTCATTTAGTTCAGAGAACAGAAAGACAATGTCCGTTCACTTGTTGGTGCACAAAAGCTTGAGGAGGCGGCTATATATAAATGCTTGCAGTGTGATTACCGCACCAAATATAAAGGTAACGTAAAGACTCATGTGGCAAGATCACACCATACCGATTCTCCTGGTAGCATCCATAGAAAATTAAAGTATAATTGTGAAAGTTGCGGTTATAGAACGAATTTGTATGGAAACATGGTTATCCATCAAAAGTCTCACAATGCCCATAAGTTACGGATAAATAAAAATAATGATAACGAGAGGCGGAGCGATAAGATCACGTATAAATGCGACGCATGCGATTTCCAAACTAATTACGAGAGCTTATTGAAAAATCATAAAGTAGTACATATCAACATCAACGAACTCAGGGTTTATAAGAACAAAACATACAATGTCGAAATCAAAAAGAAAGAGAGCGACAAGTCTGAAGGACGACTATATCGATGCAACAATTGTACATATAGCAGTTTTAAATGGGATAACTTAAGACAGCATAAAAAAACCCACGATACTAGTCAGATATACAGTTGTAAATACTGCTCATATAGCTGTTACATTAAAAATACTCTTAACAAACACCTTTATACCAAACACAAACAAGATCTTGGAACAAAACAGAAATTAACTACTTATTCTGATCAGGAAAAAGGCTATGAAACGAGCGAAAAGACCAAACACCAGGTAATAAAGGAATCAAAATTTACTATTGAATTTCCTTGTAAAATGTGCGATTACAAAACCAATATAAGATTTAAACTTAAAAAACACTTTGAAAAAAAACATTCTAGTAGGTCCAGCGTGGTCAACGCTGGATCTGTGTCATTAGCTAAAAAGACTAAAGTAATTCAGAGAAGAGGTATTTTTAAGTGTGATTCTTGTTTTTATTCATCAAAGTACAAACAGTGTTTGGACTCTCATTATCAAAGCTGCCATGTTAAAAAATAAGTCGTTTTTCTTATTTTAAAATAAAATGTGCCATGTTGAGGGTCATCCAATGATAACTGAACTTAAACATATTTCTGGCTTTCTGTATATTAAAAAAAAAATCTTAAAAAACTAATTTAAATTGATAGAAAAGAGATACATTAGCGTTTTCTTAATGGGGCACCTTATTTATAGGCAAATACAATTATTATATTTACAGTAGACACACAAAACAATGCTAAATTTTTGATGATAGGTTTGGACGCTCTCTTACTCGAGCGGGCGTCCATCGAGAGAAAATACGTTCACACGCTGCTATATAAATGAACACTGTTGCCAAAGCTATAACAATGGAAACAGTATTTGGGGTTATTTCTGTGGGAAATAGGTCAAATTCGTTGTAATAATGACTATTTATTTTTTTTTGGCTTTGTAATAAAATTTTAATTATGTAACTTTTTACTTTGAAGAAATAAAATTTCTTTAAATAAACTGCTCAACAAACGATCGTACCATTTAATTTTTAGACCCATTTTCAAACTGCTGTAACTTTTATAAAAACTTTTTTGAATATCTAAAACGAAGTTTAAAACCTCGTTTCTTCTACTTCAAGCTATATTGCATTTAAGTTAAAAGTTTAAAGTTTTAAACATTTTTAAACATAAATTAGGGTATTTGGTGTTGTACACCATGATATACGGAGTGATCAAGAAATTTCTAACAATTTTAATCTAAAACATGTTGCGCAAACAAGGCCGTTCTGTACCTAATGTTGCGGTAATTATGGATACCATGACAAATTTGAAAGCACTTTGTTAATCACTCCGTATATCATGGTGTACAACACCAAATACCCTAATTTATGTTTAAAAATGTTTAAAACTGCAAGACGTTGTTGGAATTTCTACCATTCAGACCTAACGCCATAATAACGACGCATTTTTGCTGAATAGGTTTACAGGCACTTAAACAGCATAAATCGATTAACGGTAGAAATCGTTTTGAGATATTGACACAAACTTTAACTTGGCCATTTTTAAAACAAAACACACACGTATGATCCCTTTGGCGTTCAATAATTTACCCTATATTTAGGAATTCTAAATCAGCTACGTTTTTGGTATTTGCTGGCCCCGTATACTCTTAAAATTATAACCTATCGAAAAGTGCTTAGGACATAAAAAATCTACATGAAATGAGCTTTCCGAATATGAAACACTCGTTGAAATCAGTCATTTCATTTTTCAGTTATAGCTTTTTAAAGAATTGATTACCAAAATTTGACGTTTAGAAGTGTATCGCAAGCCAGAGGTCCTCATTTCAAAAACTGGCATAAACGTCTAGAGATATTGATATGATCTTGGTAATAACCAATATTATAAAGACCAAAAAAAATTACCACTGAAATGGTACTCATTCGAATTTTCTGTTTTTTTGCAGCTCTCTATTGATCACCCTGTACATCATGATAATATTCATCTTACTAAAACTAAATGCAATACAGCTTAAAGTAGAAGAAACGTGGTTTTAAACTTCGTTTTAGATATTAAAAAAGTTACAGCAGTTTGAAAATGGGTCTAAAAATTAAATGGTACGATCTTTTTGTTGAGCAGTTTAATATACAGGGTGGCCGTCCATATTTTGACCCATTTTGATCGCGAATAACTTTTGAACAAATAAAGATATCAAGATGCGGTTTTCGCAAATATACTTATATTTCTTTAAAGTTTATTCTCGTATCTTTACCATTTTTATGTGACATTCCACTAGCTCAAAAACAAAATGGCCGATTTTCCGATATAGGACAACTTTGTTATTTTAAATGGAACACCCTGTATATGTTTCAATATTTTTAAAATTTAATCTTTCCCTTTTAAAAAAATGTAACACAAGCTATGGTTATCTTAAAAAATAACGCATTTATTGACCTCCAAAGAATTGACTGTATGTCGAATAGGAATATTATTTTAAAAGGATTTTTTGAAAAGTCGCCTGTGGAAACAAAGTTATCTCGTTTCCATAACAGCAACAAGCCTCATTGTCAGCCATTGTTGGTCATTTTTGACAAGTTATTTTAATTAGGAAGCGCAAAATGTTCTCGTTAAGCGAAAAAGGAAAATGTGTTATTATGTTTGCCGAAACCAAATCAGTAAAAGAAACCCAGCGAAGATTTAGAAACATGTTTAATAAAGCTCCACCCAAAAAAAATTCAATTAAAATCTGGTACAGAAAATTCTGGAGTACAGGATCTTTAGCCCGTAAAAAGAAATTAGTAAACAATGAGAATTTGCTAAATAAAACGTTACAAATTCTGGAGATAACTCAGGAAGATCCAACATTGTCAACAAGAAAAATCTCAAGTTCAGTCCATATTCCTAAAACTACAGTACAAGAAATCATGAAAAAAGAACTTAAATTAAAGCCATACAAAATTCAAATGTTACAAGAAATAAAAGAAACTGATTTTCACAAAGGGTGGAATTTTGCCAGAGAATTCAAAATTTAGTAAGGAACAATATACATTTTTTGGATAGACTAATAATGTCAGACGAAGCCACATTTCACCTCAATGGAAAAGTAAATAAGCATAACTGCAGGTTTTGGGCAACAGAAAATCCTCGACAATATAACGAACACGTTAGAGATTCGCCAAAAGTCACAGTCTGGTGTGGTATGTCAAAGCAAAAAATTTATGGGCCATTTTTTTCATGAACCAACTGTAACCTCTTGGACTTACGTTGATATGCTGGAAATATTTTTTTATCCCCAATTGCAAGAAGAAAATCTATTGAATTTCGTCTATTTTCAACAAGATGGGGCTACACCACATTATGCTAACATTACCAAGGATTCACTGACCAACGTTTTTGGAAACCGGTGGATTGGAAGAGGAGGCCCTATTTCCTGGCCACCTCGTTCACCAGATTTGACTGTTCCAGATTTTTTTCTGTGGGGATATGTGAAAGAGAGGTGTTATAGTCCACTTCCCCAAAATTTAGAGCAATTAAAAATTAATATCCGAAACATAATAGAAAATATTCCTGAAGAATTTTTAGTCAATAGTTTTAATAAGTTTTTTTCGAATTTAAATAAGTGCGTCGAAGTCGGCGGAAGGCATTTTCAACATTTACAGTAGTTTTTTAAAAAGTAATGTAACCTTATTGTAACTATTATTTTGTGAATAACCTAAACCTTTGGCGATCCTTTTTTTGTAACATATGAAGCAAATTTTAATTGTTAAATAATATTGTTGGTCGACATGCAGTCAATTTTTCGAAGGTCAATAAATACGTTGTTTTTTGAGATAACCATAGCTTGTGTTACATTTTTTTAAAGGGGAAAGATTAAATTTTGAAAATATAGAAACATATACAGGGTGTTCCATTTAAAATAACATAGTTGTCCTATAATGGAAAATCGGCCATTTTGTTTTTGAGCTAATGGAATGTCACAATAAAATCGTGAAGGTACGAGAATAAACTTTAAAGAAATATAAGTGCATCTGCAAAAACCGCATCTTGATACCTTTATTTGTTCCAAAGTTATTCTCGATTAAAATGGGTCAAAATATGGCCGGCCACCCTGTATTTATAGTTGAAGAAATACACGATGTTAAATTTGATTTATAATTTTTCAAATAATATTTTTTATTTTAAGACAACAACAAAATAACAATACAACAAAAATTTATATTCACTTATTATTAAGAAATCGAACGATCCGATTTTTTTTTCAATTTAACAACACATTAATGACTAATTTTATAGAGTTAAATACTCCTATTCTTGTTCTTGTATATTGTGTTGTTGTTTGTGTGTTGTGTTTTTTCTATAGTGGTAATAAGACATTAAAATGTGTATTCCTGCTGAGGTTTTTCAGGTGCCTTTATTAAAATGTCTATAAATATTTGTCAGTAGTATAACTTCTTCATACTTACATTTACTGAACAAGCCTTTAACAAAGTGTTCATTTTTTTTATAACATTTTTTTTGTCAAATTTGGAAGCCTCATGTTTAATTTTATACAGACAGACATACAAAACATACATACATCCCAAGTAAAAATTTACCTAATTAAAATTTTATTATACAGCAAAAAAATTATCATTATTACAACGAATTTGGCCTATTTCCGACAAAAATAATTCCTAATTACTGTTACCATTGTTATAGCTTTGGCAACAGGGTCTCGATGGACGCCGGTTCTAGAGATGGGAATAACGGTCCTTCTTAAATAACGTGTTAGTCGTTCCCGTTGCCGAGAAATAACGTTCTAAAATCGTATACGTAAATACGAGTTTCAGTCGTTTCTGCAGTCCATCTACTTCAAAACGAAACTAAAATAACGTTATGGAATTTGCTTATCGTTCTCAAGTAACGAGAAACGGGCCATGGGTGCGTGTCCTGGCGTTTTCGTGTCTGCTGCTAACCAAAAAAAATCTAATAACTAATAACTTGTAATGTTAATTTAATCGCGTATCGTTCCCGAATAACGTCATGCATGCCTGCACGGGCACGCGCACAATCACGATACACAGTCGTCAGTCGCCTTCTCGCGGCACCGGTCAGATGAGGCAGTTCTTTCGTTCCTTGGTAACAATTTATTTCGAAAGTTAGTAACGTTACATTTCGTTCTAAAGTAACGTTGCCCAAAACACGACCAATCTATAGTCCAAATGTATTACCAAAAATTTAGCATTCATTTGTGCGTCTATAGTCTATTGTCTTTGCTCTAGGACTTTCATTGTCTTTATTTAGTACTATTGGTACACAACCTCCCGGTTAGTGATGTATTCCCAACTGTTTTCAATTCAGTTTCATTGACTGCCACGTGCTATTAGAAAAAATAAACTTTAAAGTACCAAGTCGGTATACCAGATCTAAACATCTGTTCTCTGTAAATACCCACCGAACAAATTATGGTATGACCGCGTTTATTGATCGTTTAATTAGTAATTACATCAGCACTTATTCAGCCATAGATTTGTTTTGTGTTAAAGCAGAAACATTAAAAAGAAGCACTTAGAAAGTGGTTCGTATGTCGTATACTAATTGTTATTAAGAGTTACATTGTATATATTTTACGTTTATGTTTTAACTTATTTTAGATATATTTGGATTGTACTATTTGAAAATATTTTATATTAAAGATAAATAAATAAAGAAAAATTCTTGAAGCTACGGCCTTATTAGCTTCATTTTGCTTTGACTCAAGGCTTGTCTGGGAATACCGACAATTGCGTTCAGACATTGTCTTACTTGTGTTATATCCCGGGAACCCTACTTTACTTCAGGTATGCTGTTTATATTTATATGTAAGTGCTGTAATTAATTCTTACCGGTGAGGACTATAAACATCACACTACAACAAAGGAATATCACTAAAGCTGGGTTTCCACTGCGCAGAAATTATACGCGGAACTAGCCTCGCCTATCCCGTATCTTTTTTAAAGGATCCGTCCCGCAAAGCTGGGACGGATCCTTTAATAAAGAAATCGATGTACTGATCCGGATCAATCGAATCACGGTTCCTTTTTAAGGAAAGAATGAATTGATTCCTATTTTTTGGATCACAAATCTGGATCATTTTTAGTTTTTATACTTACAAATGGTAATAGACGGAGAGCTGGAGCCAAAAAGTCATCGTCGTGAGTAATATGGAGTTTCTCCCGTAAAACATGTTCATTTAGTATTGTTAATTATGTTCCCGCGCGGGCTGACAACCTATTGGATACAGGGGGTAGCAATAAGGGGTGAAAGTCCAAAATTTTTGGGGGAAAAATCATCATCGAAAATATGCTTCAAAATTTTCCCAGATGAAGGTCTTAACCCCCTTAGCTGAAATCCCAAGGGGCTGACAGATAAGTAGATACAAAAGGGGTGGCGGATAAGGGTAAAGAGGGTAAAAATTTAGGCAAAAAATCGTTATCGATAATATGTCAGCCATTTCGACAACTTAAAGTTGTTGGGCAATTTTTGGGTCCATTTAAACAAGAAAGTTTTAAGATACAAGGTGGTAAAACTTGAAAACAAATAATTTATTATTAATAACAGTAATACCACTATAGATATTTTAATAGAATTTGGCATACATTTACTATTTATCAAGAGGCTTTTTTTAGTGTACTACATTTTTTTTAAATTTTCATCAGTAGCGTTCGTACGGAATTTGACCTGTCTATTTTGGCAGATATTAATGGTACGTCACTGATTTCTCTTAAAATAAAAAATATTTTCAAAATCCCCAATCATTTATAAGCAAAGTTGATCACTTCTTTTTTTTTAATCCGATGCATGGTTTTCGCTTAAAAAAAAAAACCTTGTCTCTGCATGATCATAACAATATTGGTAAACAATATCACCATGAAGAAAAATATCTAAATTAAATTTCTTGGTGAAAACCGTGCGTCGGACTAAAAAAATCAAGAGATCAAAACTGCTCATAATTTTTTTAGTCCGACGCACGGTTTTCACCTAGAAAAACTAAATCTAGATATTTCTCTGCATGGTGATATTGTTTACCGATATTGTTATGATTTATGATCATGCAGAAAAATGGTTTTTATTTTTTTAGGCGAAAACCGTGCATCGGATTGAAAAATATACATAGTACATGTATGCCAAATTTTATTAAAATATATGTAGTGGTATTACTGATATTAATAATAAATGATTTATTTTTGAAAGTTTTACCACCTTGTATCTTAAAACGTTTAGGACATAGGTCCCATATGAAGTTATCTTCTTTAAATGCACCTAAAAATTGCCCAGCAACTTTAAGTTGTCAAAATGGCTGACATATTATCGATGACGATTTTTTGCCTAATTTTTTACCCTCTTTACCCTTATCCACCACCCCTTTTGTATCCACCTAGCTGTCAGCCCCTTGGGATTTCAGGTAAGGGGGTTAAGACCTTCACCTGGGCAAATTTTGAAGCAAATTTTCGATGACGATTTTTTTCCCAAAAATTTTGCACTTTCACCTCTTATTGCTACCCCCTGTATCCAATAGGTTGTCAGCCCGCGCGGGAACATAATTAACAATACTAAATGAACATGTTTTACGGGAGAAACTCCATATTACTGATGACGATGATTTTTCGGCTCCAGCTCTTAGACCATAACTACGATACGAATGATATTACATAATCCAGATGATAAATCAAGCGTCAAAGATTTTAGCACGGAGCTCGAGCCGCGAAGTATAATTTTACCCTCATTTTAAAGTGCTGTAACTTTTAGCCAAATTAGGTTTTGGTAAATCTTCTTTAAATTTGAAAACGTTATTTCTGAAATCAACATAAAACCACCCTTAAATGGTAAATTTTTTTGAACCGTATTTCAAAACTTGCGATGCTTGATCTTCATAAGGTTTTTAAAAATATCATATTGTAATTTTACAGGAAGTTTAGCAAGTACAGTTTAATAATTTCGCTGCTTGTGCAATATAAAAATTTATTAAAATTTTAAATTCATTTTTGCAAGACACATTAAATAGAAATTATAAAATGTTCCATTTAAAAGTCCCTCAGCGGTATCTCAAAAATAAAATATTAAAAAATTATGAAGATCGAGCAATGAAAACTTTTAAGATCAAACCCAAGTAAACTTTATGCCCGTTTTTGGATACCACACTTTATGGTTAAGAAAAAAAATCATTTAAATGTTGTTTTTCTGTACCTGAAAAACAACATATTTTGGTTAAAAATCACATGTTAGGTAAGTTTTCTTATTTAAAAACTTGAACATTTAAAATGGAATGGCGGATTTGGGCATTTATAAACCTATTTGCCTCAGATTCTGAAAATAAGGATTTTTGAGGGTGATAGGTTAAAATTTGGAAATTGATAATATTAGATCAAAAGATTTTTTAAAAATTTGAGTATGTTGTGTCTTGGGTCAATAGAAACATCTTTTAAAGGGGACATTTTCGTGCCGGCCTACAGGGTGGCCCAAAAAAATTACTGAGAAGTTGAAGCTTAACTGTTTATTAATTCCAATATAAACGCATAAAAAGAGTGAGATTTCGTCTAAATCCAACGAAATAATATTTTATATATTTGTTTAGAGTTAAAATATTTTGATTTAACATTTAACACATACAGGGTGGTCCACTATCGAATAAATAATATGGATTATGCCAATTAAAATGTTAATATCGTGATATACTTGCACATATTTTTAGAAATTATACATTTTGACAGTTTATTAAGGTAAATTTAAGTTAAAATATATTGGTTTTTTGTTCCAAATATACAGGGTTATTTGGAATTAAAGATTTTTTGGTACATAGTTTTAAAATCGGCACATTTTTCTCGCTATTTTTTAATGGAGGTATTATAAAATTAAGCTACCCATAACTAAAATAATTTTTGTGTATAGCGTGAATTATCTAGGAGGTTTCATTCACCATGCCTCCTGGATTTACCTATATTTTTAGGATACGTCGATTTAAAATTGTTTGTTCCGCAAAAAATTGCTGGTGTAAAATTACTTATTAATAATTTAGTATTGTTCATTAAAGTATTTATTAATTTATATAATTATTAGCCTAAAATTTCAAAAACGCGAAACTAGCTCGCTTTTTTCACTTGGAGCACAAGAAACTGACAAAAGTAAAAATTCTGAAGATATATACAAATATGTCATGAAATTAACATATTACTTGGCATAAACATGTTTATTTCTTTGATACTGGAGCACCCTGTATGTGCTGAATAGCAAATCACATTTTTTAACTCTAAGCAAGTATGTTTTTTTTGTTGAATTTAGATGTTAAGTCAGACTTTTTAGGCGTTTAAATTAGTATTAAGGAACAGGGAACCTTTAACTTCTCAGTGATTTTTTGGGCCATCCTGTAGGCCTGCACAGGAATGTTCTATTTAAAAGATGTTCTATTGACCTAAAAAACAACATACTCAAATTTAAAAAGAAATGTTCGAGAGCCAGAATCCCATGTTATGTGTGTCATATCATTTAGTTACTTTATAAGTTACTTAAATATCTCAAAAACCAGCAATTATTGACGTATAGTGTTATTTACATTTTTGATGTAGAATTGAATAAAGATTTAAAATTTGGCTAAATATACAGAGCGTTCCGTTAAAAAAATGTACCTAACAATGAAAACTATGTCTTTATTGTTAAGTACGACTTATCCTAAAAATATAGGTAAATCCAGGGGACATGGTGAATGAAACCTCCCAGATACTTCACCCTGTAGATGTACACGAAAATTATTTTAGTTATTATACCTTTGTTAAAAAATTGCCTGAAAAATATGCAGATTTTAAAACTTTATATGTCACAAAATATCTTGTGGGAACAAACCAAAAAAAATTTAATTCCAAATATCCCTGTATATTTGGAACAATAAACCAAAATATTTTAACTTAAATTTACCTTAATAAACTGTCAAAAATGTATAATTTCTAAAAATATATGCAAGTATATCACGATATTAACATTTTAGTTTCCATAATCCATATTATTTATTCAATACTGAACCATCCTGTATGTGCTAAATGTTAAATCAAATTATTTTAACTTTAAACAAATAAATAAAATATTATTTCGTTGGTTTTGACGAAATTTCACTCTTTTTATGCGTTTATATTGGAATTAGTAAACAGTTAAGCTGCACATTCTCAGTGATTTCTTGGGCCACCCTGTAGGCCTGCACAAAAATGTCCCATACAAAGGATGTTCCTATTGATCTAAGAAACAAACATGCTCAAATTTTCAAAAAATCGTTGTTATGTGTGCCATGTCCTTTGTTAATTTAAAATGGGCAGATTTCGGCATTTATAAACCGATTTGTGTCAAATTAGAAATATAATCGATTACTTTTGAAATCGATTCCGGATTATTTTAAGATTGTATAACGAATCCGGATCACGAATCTTATTTTTAAAAAGTAATCGATTCCAGCATTCGGATCCTTAAAAAGGAATCGATTCCTACCCAGTTCTGCTATCCCGAAACTTTGCGCGAAGACGTTTCGAGATGACCGGATGACTAGTCGGTTTTTGGGTGTGAATTAAAGTTTTTCTCGTTGTTTGTTTCGCTTCGTCTAAACGCACAGGTAATCGAAGCTTTGAAATGAACCAGCAGGACTGCATTCGGCTTGTCTCGCGCAAACTCATGGGCTCAACTTGTTTAAAAAGTTTGCTCGAAACTTCGCAAGTAATTCTCGCGAAACTGTTGCGCGAGTAATTTTCGCGGAGTGGAAACCCAGCTTAAGACATCATATATGAAGGGACGGCGAGGAAAATGATGAATGTCGCTTATCTCAGATTAAGCGTTTTTTATGTTTTAAACTTAATACAAGTTTTTTTTATTTTTCAAAAAACAAGTGTTGTAATACTTTATTTTTTATGGGGGAAATCGACGAAGTTCCATAGTTTGGCTAGTAAGAGGGTTTTCTTGATAGACCGTCAGCTCATTGAACAGTTGCCACTCTAGATTTTTTTTGTAAAAGAGACATGGGTCCCACACCAAATACATACCTTCAAGGGAACAGAAAATATTTTGTAATTTGTGACAAAAAGTTGATTTTCTTTGCAGTACACCACAGAAAAATCTTACAGTTTTAAAAGCGAATCTTTTAATTTGTATTTATTTCGTGAATTTGATTAAATTTTATCGTCAAAACCCAAATTTCGCAAAATTATCTATGTGTTTCTAAAAACCATAGCCAGTTAAAATTTTTTACTCAAGAATTTTTTTATGCAGATCGAAGGGCGTAGCCAGGATTGTATATAAGGGAGGGCAGACAAAGAAAATCCTAGATTATATTGTTTGTTTTAATCGTTGTTTTTATCATATGAGTTTTAAATGAGCAGTGGAGGTAGTGATAAAAAAAATACATAAAAATCAAAAATAGCTTGAATGAATGCGAGCGGCGACATATGAAGGCGCACAACATTGGCTGATCAGTAGCCTACCCTCTCACCCCGCCCACCTATGTCCATTTTAGTTAGGGTTCTTTACTACTTTTTTAAAGTTCTTTTGGTTTTCACAAAACGTTTTATGATTTATTTTTCTATAACAAAAAAACTACGCTATCCTCGTCGTTATAGGTAACATTTTTTAGAGTAAATTATATTAAAGATCACATCACGTTTAGTTGGATTTCACAAGCCAGCCTTTAAGCCTGTTAGTTTTTTAGGTCTCATAATAGGCCAGGAAACGAATACCGGAAAATCCCTCGATTCGGAAATAAATAGTGCTAAGCGGATTATTGTTTTAAGTGGTTGGGGTGACCCTTAGAAGTAACATACCAAAAGTCCCCAGCCCTGGACCGTGTGCGTTAGGCGTGGGGGAGGGGGGAAGGGGCGGTTTTTAGGTTTTTCGTTATTATCTCGAAAATTAAGCGTCTTAGCGAAAAAGTCATTCCATACAAAATGAAAGTAAATTAAATTGTCTATAAAAAGGGTTCTATTCAATTTTGCGCTGAGAGCAGTAGTTAAGGGTGTGTGATACCTTGAAAATGCGAAAAGTATGAAAAACCATGTTTTTGTCGTTCAAAATTCATGTAAATTGTATTACCTAATTTCAACGAAAAATGAAAGCGTGTATTGAGAGTGACATCTAAGCTAGCTAGACTCATTTTCAGTTAATATAGATTGCTTCAAGCATCCAGTTGTCGCTTCAAGACCAAGGACTAATGGCAGTAGTAGCCACAGGAGACGCTGATACCAAAAAGGTTAGCTGTGGTTTGCAGGCAGCGGACAAGCACCAAACTGTGACAGTAATAGGGGAAGATATAGACCTGTTGGTATTGCTTATTGCACTAACCCCCCGAGAAAGAGATGCTTTTTTCAAGCCAGGCAGGGGAAAGGTGGAGGCACGTTGGTATAATGTGGCCCATCTCCAAAAGTTGCCATTTGCGGAGACCATTTTATTACTCCATTCTTTCAGCAGTTGTGATACTACCTCCGCTATTTATAACAAGAGCAAGGGAGGTGTGATGAAAGTATTTTTGAAGGCCGAGGAGGAGGTCACAGACATCTACAAAGTTTTCTGCGATCCCTCAGCAACACAGGACTAGGTAGCTGATGCAGGAGAGCTGCATTGTACCAGGCCCCATAAAGAGTCGACCTGAACCGGATACGACACCAGGCCTTTGTTAAAGCCTCGACAAAGCCAAAGCCTGATTTTGCGGCACTTCCACCTACCAGAGGCTCAGCTCGCCAACACTCACTTAGAGTTCATTTGCAGATTTGTATCAATGTATGCTTTGTTTACATTGACTTATAATTTGTATAACTGTGTGTTACAAAGGACAAATTATTGTTTGCAGATTCAACAATGGCTATATGGAGATCAGCAGAAAGATTCAACTGCTTGGGGGTGGATTAGGGGGTCGGATGGCTTCCTCACTCCTGTCACCAGCACGGACCCAGTTGCGCCAGAATCCGTCCTAAATAACATATTTTGCGGGTGCCGCAAAGCAGGCATGTGCCCTGCTCGCTTGTGTGCAGCACTTGCCGCGCGTCGTGCACCATGATGATAATCTTGACGATGAACTCGAACTATAATTATTACTTGATATTGTCTTGTAAACATTTCGTATATAAAATGTTTGACTTTTTTGTATCAACATTCCACAATACACAGTTTTTTTTTAGTTATTTGCATTTTCCAACTCACATACACCCTTAACTACTGCTCTTAGCGCAAAATTAAATAGAACCTTTTTTATAGACAATTCAATTTACTTTCATTTTGTATGGAATGAATTTTTCGCTAAGGCGCCTAGTTTTCGAGATAATAACGAAAAACCTAAAAACCGCCCCTTCCCTCCTCCCCCACGCCTAACGCACAAGGTCCAGGGCTGGGGACTTTTGGTATGTTACTTCTAATGGTCACCCCTACCACTTAAAACAATAATCCGCTTAGCACTATTTATTTCCGAATTCATGTTTTTGTTTCCTGGCCTATAAGAAGCGTCGCAAGTTATGAAGCTCGTCAGAATTACAGCTGCTCCCTGCCCGTACCTCGCTACGCTCATGTGCAGATCCTTCTGATTTCAAGAAAAATGCCTATTTTTGCAAAATTTGTAATTTGACTTTTTGAAACCACACCCAGCTAGGCTTGTTGATAATAAAAAGACGAGCTTTTTCCTTTTTTTTTATTTACGTAGATGCTTCAGGGAGTGTTTTCGATTTTGACCCAGGACAGTGGTCAAAATTGGTTTTAACCGTCCAAAACTGGTTAAAACCACTGGTCAAAACTTATTTTTTAAATCCTGGCAACTATGTATCGCTATAATGACCTATAGGCCTTTTCATCATGTGACAAGCGCAAGCGCAGTCGCCATGTTGAAAAAGCGGCAATTCAAAAGTTTCGTACTGTTTTGATCGACAATGGCTGGGAATGCAGTATTATCTCCCCAATTAAATCATTTACTGGAAAAAATCGTTGATGGTGCTTCACTGATTTATAATTCAGTTGAAGCCCATAATTGTACGCAATTAAAAAGGTAGCTTAAATGTCATGGACGTCTTTAAAAAGGAAAAAGAAGTGAGCTAATTGAGAGGTTAGGCATCATTACTTCTTTACTATACAAAAAGTATCTATAATTTTATTCTAATTAGACCTACCACATATATACAATTGTTATATTGATTAAATTGTATTGTATTTAAATGATTTATAGCGTGGCACTTAAGGAACGTATTTCTTTTCTTCAATAACTATACTTTCTTTAGTATTTTTTTATTTTAATTATGTGTTTACAGGCCCTTTAACATACTTGTTTACAAAAAAACAGTAGGAAAAAAATGGCTGATACTGACGCATGCGCACAAAAAAATGTGATAAAAAGGCCTATTATCGAAGTATGCAACTATCGGCACACGCGCTGCGCGCATTCGCACAACTTGTAAGCGGACGACTCGGTGAAGCGGCACGCAGCAACGCTGGCAAAATCCTTTTTAATCGTATTAGATCAGGTGATTGCGTAAGACGTATTTTTTTATTAATTAGCGCCCAAGTTTGAAATTAAATAGGCAAGTTCTTTTAGTTTAATCCAATCAAAGTTAAGGAATAAATTACGATTGGATTAATGCAACAAATTAGTTTTGGTTTGCAGAATTCTAAACTTAAACAATGGTTTAAAAACGATTTTATTAGTTTAAGTAATGAAGAACCTTTGTAATGTTTTTTTATAACAGCGAATTTGATTTGAGGTATAGTTTTTTTAATTTTAAACCTATGCGGTCCTATACCTGACTCTCAACAGGTATAGGTTATGTGTCATGTACATATTAATTATTGCGCTATTGTTTGTGATTTTTGAGTTGCTGTTTTTGTTTTTATGTAAATTAAACAATTAAAGACTGAATTAAATATGTTTATAACTAAAAGTATGTGCATCATTTAAGTTTTCACCAATTTTGACCACTAAATGGTCACAACTGATTTTGGCCGTTCCGGTTTTAACCTGGTTAAAACCAGTGGTTTTAACCACCCTGCGTGAAACTTGCCAACCCTGCTTTAGAAACTGTTTTATTGAATCATAAAGATTTTTCGTTTAATATCTTATCGCAGTAAAAGATTTTTATAGTTTTGCCTGCGCTAAATTGTAGGTCTTCTAAGCGAGGATGAAGCACAATTTTTTTCGATAATTTTTGGCGGGAAATTCAATTTTTTTAGGCTTTAAATTTTTTAATATTTTTTTTTAACAAAGCCTATTGACCTACGTTATGATAAAGAAAATATATGTGATGTGTCTTTAGTATATCTAGCTTCATGAGTTGTTTTATAATTTTTGAACGGGTGATACAGGGTGAAAATATCCAAAATCTATTTTTATTCGCTATTTTTCGATATTTCTTTTAAGAATAGAAGTTTTAAATAACTTTTGGATTAAAAAGTAAACAAAAAAAATATATTTGAAGTGTTACTAAAA
>JAHBCN010004371.1:0-64632 GCA_019359885.1 Listronotus oregonensis
TTTCTTGAGTATTAACCATTAGGCATATAAATATTTTGGCTAATATTTTAGTGGCAGTGTTAAATAACCGTTTTTACTGTGCGTTTTAGAAAAGTTGTTTTACGAGAATATAACTATGTCGCGTCGAAATCATTTGTCATTATATGCAAAACAGGTTGTGAAAAATGTTTATGAAACTTTAATCAGTAGAGGTCTAATTAAACAAGAAGCTTTAAAAGAAACCTGTCTACTTACAAAAACTCCAATATCATCGATAAGGGATATTATTATTAGTGAAGAATTGAACAAAAGAAAAAAACTTGTGATTTTCAATCTCACCGTATAGACATTAGTGATCAGGACCTAATAAGAAGAAAAATATAGTGTCTTTATGAAAGCGGAGTTGTTCCTACCTTGGATAAACTAAAAAAGAAGCTAGACGAAGACGAAACCAATATAAATATTAGCCGTGCCACCCTCCATAGAGTTGTTTGTAAAATGCAATTTAAATACCGCAAAATAGACAAAAGACAAGTAATAATGGAATCGCACAGATTACGCACTTGGAGATTTAATTACCTTTAAGAAATTAAAAGATATAGGTTTAGAATCCAGATCCAAAACTATATGTATGTGATAATTTGGCTGAATCAGGCTGGGCATACTGTCTTACGGCTCCCTTCGTATCACTGTATGTTTAACCCCATAGAGCATTTGTGGAACCAAGTAAAATTCAAGATCAGAGCAGAAAATGTTACACCTACTTTAAGTCCAAGTGTTATAAATTTGATAAAAAATGTAATTACTAACTTACCAGTTGGAGAGCTGGAAAAATTCACTACAGCACATTATAAAAATTGAGGACTCTTACATTTCTATCCAAAACAACATAAATCCTATTGTAATTAATCTCAATGATAGGTTTACCCTTATTTTTATATTGGCAGGGATTTTAGCCTTATATCGGTGGGTTCGACAATAAAAATAATTGGCAACACTTTACAACTCTACACTTTGACTTTACCAATCAAATAATATAACTAACTAGATATGGTTTACTGCAGCCTTTATTTACCTTTTTGACAGTTTATGTCAAAAATAACTTAACCCAAATCACAAGATTCAGGGAAGTGGTTAAAATTTTGTCTGTGAGGGCAAATCTTTCTATTCAAGAGATATTATCTATAATCGGTTAATAGCACAACTCCACAAACAAAAAGCTGAAGCTCCTAAAGACTTGACTATGGTATTTTATGTTTTTGGGGTCGCTGAACCCCAATCCGGAGTCAGTTTGACCCCATCACGTCAGGTTCAAGAGCATTTCAAGGTCAAATCGCAATAAAATTTGATGGGGTCAAACTGACCACAGATTCAAGTTCTAGGACCTTGCAGATTTGATCTTGAGATGATCTTAATCCAGACCTTAAATTTTAAAAGACTTGAACATCTTACCTCGTTTCTGGGGTTGCTAAATCCGAATCCGGGATCAGTTTCACCCCATCAGGTCAGGGTCAAGGGCATTCAAGGTCAAATATGCAAAATTAATCGCAACTAAATTTGAAGAGCGTATACTTATGTTTTTGAGGTCGTTAAATATGAATCCGTGGTTCGCTTAACCCTATCGGGTTATGGTCAAGAGATATTTCAAGGTCAAATCTGCAAAATTATAATTTTATAGATTTGACCACGTATTCGTACTCAGCGACCTCGAAAATATAAGAATACACTCTTTAAATTTAATTACAAATAATTTTGCAGATTTGACCCCTGAAGTGCCCTTATCCCAGACCTGATGGGGTTAAACTGACCCCCGATTCGAATTCAGCAACCTTAAAAACATAAAGATACCATAGTTAAGTTTTTTGAACCTTTATTTTTTTTTTAATTGGGCTGCTTAATTTTGCAGATTTAACCCTGAAGTGAAAATATACGGCGTATTCCATTTAAAAAATAAGTCACTCGTGCTGTAACTCTTTTGTTTTAAATGTTTTTCTGATAAGATTATTGAATTCTACAAAAAAAAAATACACGAAATGGCCATATTTGTTTTTTAAAAAAGTACAGGGAAGTTTAAAAATAAAGCCCTGTTTACTTTAAAATTTAATAACCTGTACAATATGTGTATTTTTTCTTATCCCAAACCATTTTCGAGTTTTGTCTAACACGCCCTTAAAACACAGACTGTAAAATTAAACATTTAACCCTAAAAATTTTTCATTACAAGGTGCATAAGGCATAAAAGTACTTAGAATATCATTAAATGTTACGTCAAAGTCAGTTAAATACGAAATATTACCCTAGGGCGTTATTAAAAAAAATAACGCCCTAGGGCCTACAAATTTACCAATAAATAAACAATAAATTATCTTCATTTAAGCATTTATTACGAAAATACAAACATACTTACACAATATACTTATCATAATAAAAATTATTTTTTAAAGTAAAACGGACAATTTTCTAACTGACCGGAAAATTCCACATTTCCATACCCCACCGCAGTTGCTGTGTTACTTGAAGTAATACTTTTTCCAACTACAAGGGAAGCATTAGCCAATTTGGAGCTTTCAATATCATCCACGTACCCTCGTGCTACCGAAGAACTCTTCCAGCCTCTAACCTCATTAAGCTCTCGGAACTACCTCGCATCAGAATGAATTGTTGCCGCTGTAGTCTTAAACAATGACCTGTGTACGCCTTAGCATCAGGTAAACCCAAATATGTAGCAATCTTAAAGGGTATATTTCCAAATGTATTTTTACCTATAGGCTGCACAGTACATCGTTTATCACAATAGCACAAAAAAACCTATCAATAGGTGCACTTTTAGATCGCAAAGACGCATAGTCCCGAATTAACTTTGTTGCGCACATTTCACTGTCATCAATAACCAAAAAGCTCCTTGCTTGCCCATTTTTACTTTGTGGAATGTCAATAAATATATGCTGACCCATATCACGCACATCGGAAAACTTCATTTTCACAAGCCCGTCTCTTCTACAAGCTCCGAATACACCTATCACTAATGCAACTTTATCTGCCAAATATTTTTTAGTCGGCGCTTATTTTAAAAAAGTTATAACTTGTTCGCGAGTCAGAACCTTTGACTTTTTAGGCTGATAATTTCTCCCAAGTTGCTTTAGGAACTGTTGCAGAGAAATCAACTTTTTATTACTTCTTATCTTCTTATGAACTATTAATTTGTTACGTAACTTTGAAAACTTTGTCCAAAGGGAATTTGGAAAATATGACTCTGACAAATCTTGAAAATAAGCCATCAAAACGGTTTCGTCCACACGGTCCACGCAGTGTTCCGTCAGCCAGGTCTCAAAATGGAAATATTCTTTCTCGTAAATCCGCCTAGTTTTTTCTGGCACAAACGCATGCTCAGCTTTAGCAGCTTTCACTAAAATATCTTTAGAAAGATGGGTATTTTCCACTACTTCGGACATTTTTATGCCTCAATGGCAAAATTATTTTTTATGTGCTGGTGCATGCTGGTACTTGATTTGGTTTAAACTTAATACATTCAAAATTTATTCAAATTTTCCTCATATAAAGAATATTAAGTCGGACATTAAACGTTGAAGGCACCACGGGTATTAAGGATAATAACGCTTTCGGTAAACGTATATCCCTCGGGCCAAAGGCTCTCGGGAAACACACCATCGACCTCAAGCGTTATTATCCTTATAATACCCTTGATACCTTAATAACTATTATTACACTGTTTTTATCTTAAAAATATATATAAAATAGACTTTTCAAAATGTTTTTATTTAAAAACTAAAAACTAAACATATGAAAATATACTTCTAATAAAATTTTGCACAAATGATTAGCGGTTTGTATATGGTCGCAGTTTAGAAGTAAAATTTTAATTAGCGCCTTTAACTAAAATTAAAGCCATGTTGGCCAATTTCCATTTCATAAATAATAAAGTTTGGGATACACCAACCAAAATTAAACTTCTAATCCCTCTTTATTAGCAAATATTTCTAGGATTAGGTTTGTCGACAAAGCCAATATGCGTAAAATCTAAAAGTCAACTAAAGTTTTAAGAGCAAGTAGCAAATTTATTTACAAAATATTTTGAACAATAAAAGTTTGTTTTAATATATGCTAGAATTTTACAAAATATTAAAATTATAATATACAGTGTATTCGTAAAGTAGTGTATAATTTTTTTTAAATTTAAGGAATAACTTTTGGGAATATTTTTTTTGTTTTTGGGAGGAATATGAATACATGATTGTTAGGGTGGAACGAATTTTTTTTTTTAAATTCGATTAGCACTATTTACCAAAAGTTGCCTTTGCTATAGGAGATTGCCTGTAATTTTTAAAAAATTTTTGAAACATTTTTTCATTATCATAATTAGCACTATCTACTAAAAGTTGCATTCATTTTAGTGGATAACCTATTTTTTCAATTTGTTTATAACATTTTACTCTCGGTCGCGGTACCAATAAAAAAAATGCGGGCCAAATTTCGTTAAAACAATGGCCATTTCATGACTTTTAAACACTAAAAAAATCCAATTTTTTATATTTACAACGAAAAATGTGTTTGGGTATTTTTTTTATTTATAATATATACATTCTCGTATGGAATTGTAGACCGGCCAGCCGCAGCACTTACTTTAGCATTACTGCATGATGTAAATAGAAATAGAGTAGTTTGCACTACGGAGAGTACAGAGGCTGCAATAATTATTGATAGAAGCAAGGTAAGGCGCCATAGGAAAAGGATGCGACTAGATTTAAAAGAAATGGAAAATGTTAATTTAACAATAAAAGGCCTGTGTTTCGATGGGAGAAAACATATAACGTTGACAATGGTTCAAGCAGACGGTGGTTATATTAAACAAACAATAGTTACAGAAGAACATGTTTCAATTATTTACGAACCGGGATCAGGTTATCTGGGACATGTTTCGCCATTAACTCAGCTGAA
Source organism: Listronotus oregonensis (assembly GCA_019359885.1). NCBI lineage: Eukaryota > Metazoa > Arthropoda > Insecta > Coleoptera > Curculionidae > Listronotus > Listronotus oregonensis. The sequence continues at coordinate 4,936 of JAHBCN010004371.1, forward strand.
AGCATTAAAAATGCGATTCGTATTTTTTAAACCGAGTCTAATATTATGGGTCCAATATACTAGCAATTTGCTGCGATGGAACCTTAATAAATACACGTAACCTTGGTGGTGTTATCTGTCTTTTAGAAAAATAATTCGGTAGACATTTGCAATGGATTGTCTGCCAATTACATTCAAACGAACTTCCTCTAAGACATTTGATTGAAAACTTTGATGGAACTACATCTGGTCCTAGGAGATTCTTGGGAGACATCGAAAAAAGCTTAGCATTTTGTGACCAGTTACCTGTTATAAATTATAAACCCATTGAATGTAAACTTCCTAAAGTAGACAGAGAACAACTAAGTATCGATCAGAAATTTCTCTTTGACATAAGCAACGCTGTAAGTACTGGCAAATTTTCTGTCACTCTTGCTTTCAAGAACCCTGGCAAATTATCATATGCAAGATGGCTTACCACCGCCAATAGAATTTTAAGAATCTATGTAAGTACTTTCGCTCCATCAGCAAATCTGGTATGAATTGCTACTTTCATTATTAAGGCATATGCTCCAATGTGGTTTAGCATTAAAACCAAGCACAAAATAAAAAATGCGCCATTTAATTTATGGAGAACTATAAATTTGAGCCGATATTTGAGGACAAATCTGAGAGAAATTGTTGACAAAACCATGCAAAGATATGCATTTTTCGCTCACCCAGAAAGTTTATTGGTTGCAATGATAGCTGATGAGAGGCGACATATTCGATAGTTAGGTACAGGGTTTTCCCGTATAATTGCGCACCCCTTTACAATCTTTATTTTTATAGATAAAAAAAAAATAGTTTATATGAAAGTTGCAGGATTTTTCATGAAGATTTTCATGGTGTAAGATAGAAATACAAATGATGATCGGGAAATTAACAAATCACTATTAACTTCGTTATTTTAAATAGAACACCCTGTATATGATTGAAAATTCAAATTATGCTAATCTTCCTCTTTTCAAATATATATAACTTATCTATGTTCGGATAAACGAGTTGTTAGTTATTTGAATTTAAAATCTGTTTTTATAAGCCATAGTTAGTCATGGATACAACCCAAAGTTTGGCAAAGTTAAGTCGCGTTAGCCATGCTTCGTCTTGGAAACCAAACAAAAATTGACTTCTGTCAAATACATTTATATTTAAAACCCTGTATATAAACTGAAAACCGCAATTAGTGAAAACTCACTTTTGCCTTAATTGCTTTTCGATTTACCTTGTCATACTCAAGCCGTAGAAAGGTGTGTTAAAGTTGTCTCTAAATATTTTTAAGTGTTTTGGGTGCTAGTGTTTGAGATGGATTTATGAGATCACGCCTTAAAGATCGCAAGATAATGCCAATATTTGAAACCAAACGGCATAATAAGGCGAAATAATAAGGTATATTAAATTTTTTTATTATAGTAGATAATAGATTACTATAATATAATAATGAAAATAGGGTGGTTGGAGGGCGGAGAAGGGTGGTGAAACACGAAATGCAGCACCTCCACGTGGTGTGTTCTGGGTAGTTTAAAAAACTAGCTGAGAGCTGCATATTGGTCTTAGATATCGTCTTAAAATATAAAATTACATATGTAAATATTTCAAGGTCATTGCGGGGAATGAAGGAATGTTCACAATGTTCCAAAAAAAAGCCTGGATGCTCTACTGGTATTTTAGCAACAATTGGTGCATAGTGAAATCTTGTATTAAAAATTAAAAAAAAACAAATTTCAAGGTCACGGCGGTGTATAATTTCAAGGCCAAAAAAACTTGAAAAAAATTACTAAATATCTACTACTATATAGGCAACTTTTGGCATATACTTCTAATTGCTAAAGTAAATTTTCGAAATTTTTATTTTTTTCGCTCCACCCTAATGATTATCCTATTTTTTGTCGCATAAAAGCAAAATTAATCATTTTCCTAAAATAAGAATTTGTAAGGGTTAAACATTTTACTCAATATTTTGCGGGTTAGAGGGATAAGATTACACCAAAATGTATTAAAATGACTAGGATGAGTAATCATAATTATCTTATGCAAAAAAAATAATAAATACAAGTTTTTTTTCTTTTTATTGCTACGACCTTTCATTGCTTTTTCGTAATTACCCAACTAACAAGAAATATTGTTTGAAAGTTTTTATTAACTTAATTTTTTAAAAGTTTTTTCAAATTTGTAAATTATTTTCCAATTTTTGGGGATGGTTTTATCCCTTAAGAGGGTTTTCGGGTGCATGTTTAACCATTATAAATTCTCATTTATCGCGAAATTAATTTTACTTAAGTAACCATATATAAAGGAAAAAAATACGGAAATCATTGTGTTTAAGTACGTTTTTTTCTTGGAAATTTTCAATTTCTAAAATTAAAAAATAATGTTTATCTTGGTTTTTAATGACAAGTAAATTAGTACTGATATACAATTTTTATCTTTATTTGTCAAATAGTAAAATATTTTATGTATTAAACTAGCACTAACCAGAACTAACCTTCCTTAAACTTTTAATTTGAAATTATATGCAATACTATAAATAAGTCTCATAGACTTAATATTAAAACAACCAAAAATTAGCAGAAATTTATCGCGAGCAAAGTAACAGATTATAAAAAAAACAAATTGGGAAAACTTGGTTATATTAAAATAGTTTTACATTATTAGGCCTTAAACCTATAATAACAGCCAAAAGTATTACTAGTTAGTTTGTCTTGTAATTTTTTGTTTGTTTGTTTTCGTATAAATTTGGTAGTTTATATTAATTTAAAATTAATTTCTTATTTCTTTTTATTTCGCGTATCAATATTATTTACAGTCAAGGATCACCGGAAAATCCGCTAATATTAGGTACTAAATATTTTTCTACAGCAACCAGATAAGCTACATAGAACGGAGTACCTGTCAAGTCCTGTGCCCAGTAAGGTTATAATAGCCCCAAATACCTGTTCGCTGTGCCCAGATAGGTATCATCTATACATAGGGTAGCTGTTTTATAAACTACAAAAATGACTCTATTTAATTCTTGTTGAATAAATCTGTTTGTAAGTGCTCATACCGGGTGGTTAACTATTGGCTCCCCTGTATATTTTACAGAAAAAATGTAACATAACTTTTTGAAGAGACCAAGCTGACAAACCCTCGCTTATTTAATTTAAAAAAAAAATAATAAGCGAATCTTGAATTATTCAATTAAATGTAATTGCAAAATTACCAGATTTTCTGTTCAGATAAAACCAAACAGACACCAGCCACCAGCAAACAATTTGTTATAAGACTTTGTCAAACCTGACGTACAGCCGAATACAAGGAATGTTTTTTTTTCGTTTCATCAATCTCACAACCATTACATTCAAAGTAAAAGACACGTTAACATTATTTTTTTATTAAACCTTTTATTCATGTTACAATTAAGTTTAACTATTACCAATTATGACCATCGATCATTAAAAAAATAATTTTACCATACTAGAATTTAATTAAACCAATAGCAGCATCTGAAATATTTTCAATTTATTTTCCATCAAACCTATCTGGTCTATTTCAACCATTAAACGTTGTTTGTCAGTAAATTCGATTCCAAAGCCATCGCAATAAATAATTGTAAATATTTAACTCAGAAGATCGAAAATAGATCCAAAAAAAGAGAGAACTGAACTCTTAATATTTTACTAGGTGTAAAAAAAAATAAAATAAAATAACTTTTTTAAAAATAATAGAGAATTACATAAAACATTTATTAATCAAATGTTTAAACAACCCTCCATTAACAAGTAAACAATATCCCAACCGATTATAAAATTCATGTCTAACGTTGATAAGTTGATATTGCGAAATTTTGTTACATTCTAACGAAATAGCGTTTTGTACCTGGTTTAGATTTTACACCCTTATAAATGACACTTTTTAAGTTACTCCACAGAAAGATCGGTGAAAGATCAGGTGACCTAGCTAATCGGTACCGAGGACAAATAATATTGCCGATAAAAGCATTATCCAGGTACTCTCTAACCATACGGGCAATATGGGCGGGGCAACCATCCATTTGATACCAGATAATTTGATCTTTCCGAACAACTTTTTCCAGGGCGGGTCCAATTTGATTTTGAAATAAGTCCAAATAGGTTTCTGCTGTCAGGTTATAGTCCATCAAAAGGGTCCAATGATATGATGTCCGATAATTCCCACGAATAAATTTGTTTTTTGGAGATATTGTGTCCGAGTATGAACAAAGCGATGTTCATTTTCTTGGCGTCAATACCGGCAATTCTAAACATTTGGTTCATTGTTGAGGGTGAATGTACATTCATCGGTAAAACAAATATTTCGTAAAAAATTCCTATCGTTATTTGCTCTTTCCTTCATTTTAAAACAAAATTCCATTCTTTGCTGTTCATCTCCTTCCTGCAGCTCTTAATGTGTTTTGAATTTATACTAATAATATTTGTGTTTTTTCAAAGTGCGCAATACCGTTGTATGATGTTTATTACCTCTTGCCCACGAACTCTCGTACTTTGTTTTCCTCCACACTCAGTAAAATATTTTAAGATCTCTGTTCTCTTTTTCTTCGGCTCTATTTTCGATATCCTGAGTTGAACATTTACAATTATTTATTACGGTACCTTTGGACTCGAACTTACTGACAATACGTTTAATAGTTGAAATGGACAGAATGGGCTTGGTGGGGAAATAACCTACAAACATTTCAGATACTGCTAAAACTGTTTCCCGCATAATGCCACTTAATTATGAATACTTTTTCGTCGATTGAATAATTCATATTTTTTTCAAATTCCAACTGTCACTGATTTATTGACACTTTTCCTCATGTCGGGGACAATATTTAATTTTCTGGTGCCTGTTTGGTTTAACCCGAACCGAAAATTTGGTAATTTTGCAATTACATTTAATTGAATAATTCAAAATTCGCTGATCTTGGCACGATGGCTTGTCAGATTGGTCTCTTTAAAAAGTTATCTTACATTTTTTCTGTAAAATGTACAGGGGAGCCAATAATTGACCCCCTCAAAATTTACATGGGATTTCCTACGTTCCACTCGATGATGCACCACCCGGTATGTATAGCCTGGGACCAGAATCGATGTTTTATTTTTTTTTTATGACAACCTAGAACACCCACGGAAATAACTAGCGGCCACCCATTCATTTACTAATCGTGCATAAAAGAATCTAATTAATTTTTACCTTGCCTTGATATCTCTAGAAAATGGGACCACTTCGGTCCAGGTGTCTGGGTATAGCGAACTGAGCCTGCTCAGTATTATTAACCCCTACAAACTGACAGATCGTCTAAAACAGAAAAAAAAACAAAAAATTCAAAATACTAATATATGTTTCGGTTGCAGGTTGGCCACCGTTGTCAAGATAAAATTAAAAGAAAATGTTTGATTAAAAAGTTCGAAAATTCTGACAGCTTATTAAAATATATTTCGTTTTGTCATAAATAACATATTAAGTTGTTTTTCTTTATCTTTGGACAGTCCACGAAGGCTGATGCCTAAGTACTAACGTACCGAAGGTTTCTTAAGTGTGGTTGGAGGGAGTTTGTTCACACGGGACTTCAATATTTGTGGATTGCGGGTGAAGGAAAAACTTCTGTGGGCAGCAGGTTCCATAGTCTAGACACTCTAGGGATGAAGGAACGAAGAAAGCGAGAAGTTTGGGGTCTCTCTAACTGAACTGTAAAGGATGCATAAAAGTCGTACTACGTGTTGCTTTGTTGGAAGCTATCAGGGAAGGAATTATACTGGCCAACTCCTCAAAGCAGAAGGCGTGAAAATACCTATAGAAGAGCGACAGATCCCCTACAGCTCGACGGTGGGCAAGAAGAGGAAGCCTTTCTGTGAGCGTGGGATTATTAATAGGACAAACGGCTCATTTTTGAATGGAGTCCAGAATGCTAAGTGTTGTAGGGGACGCCATTCCCCAGACATGAGAAAAATATTCTAAAAAGGGTCTGATTTGGGATACATACAGAGTATACAGATTGAAAGAAGAGAAATACTTTCTGACTCGAAAGAGGAATCCAAGCTTTTTTGAAGCTTCCGAGTCTTTGGATGTAATGTGTTTGTGTCAGTTGAGGTTATTCTTAAAAGTAACGCCGACAAGATTAAACGACTCTTTGTTCTGCAGAACTTGGCCGCTCATATGTAACGGATGAACATTGGCATTAACCTAACCTTTTTTTTTGGCTCCCCAATTTAAAATAAGTTTAAGGTCTTTTGAAAAAAATAACTGCATTAACCTGCGCGTGTTTTCCAAATCAGAATAACATGGTGGGTTAAGAAATAAAATACTAAAGTGGAGAGTATTATCGTCAGCAAAACTATGAATGGGATTGATTGTGGAAGAAGAAGATCGTTAATGTGTAGAAGAAACAGCGTGGGTGCCAGAACTGAGCCCTGAGGCACCCCGGCATTAATTTGGTAGAAGCTGGAAGAATGACCATCTATAGGAACTGATATACGTCGATTAGAAAAGAATCTGGACAGCCAAGAGCAAAGCTTAGGTGAAAGACCGTAAGAAGGAAGTTTGTTAAGAAGACCATCATGCCACCCCTGATCGAAAGCCTTAGATATGTCAAGAGCAACGATCTGGGATTCACCAAGAAACTCAAGGGACTTGTTCCAGCTTTGCGAGACAAAGGAAAAAAGATCAGCTGTGGACCTTCTGTGACGGTTTCCATACTGTCTATCACGTAAGATCTTGAATTTTTCCAGATACTTTAAGATTTGGGAATTCAATGATTTTTTCCATTACTTTGCAAACAACAGAAAGAATAGATGTAGGTCTATCGTTAGAAGGGAGAGTTTTGCATCCTTTTTTGGGGACAGGTTGCGCACGTGCAGGTTTCCAACACTCCGGGAAAATGCCCTTGTCGTAAGAGATTTTAAAAAGGCGAGTTAGGATGGGTGCAAGCTCGGGAGCACATTTTTTTAAGACGATTGCTGGTATACCATCCAGCCCAGACGATTTTTTAGTGTTAAGGGAAGAAAAAATACGCTTGATCTTGTTTGACTGGTATATTTATAATTTTCAAAAAGACAAAAAGGTGGGGTGGTGTGTTAATTGATTTTAAGTTTACCTCAAATTACTTTTGCATTAAGCATATGTAACCATGTATATTTAAATTAACAGATGGTGATATTACACTTTTATCTTTATTTAATAATATAAATGCACTTTCCTTTATTTTACGTTTTTTGAACAGGTTTCCTTTGCTAAAATACTAAAAGCATTCCAGTTTATTATATAGTTGTTATCAAATGCTAGTTGACAGATTTTTAATTTGTGGAATTTTGTGTTTTTATGTTCTATGTTTTTATGCGTTTGGCTAATGGTTTGGAAGTTTCACCTATATAAAATTTACAAGAGATATTATAAAAAACATTTTTTGTGTTTTTGTTTCTATTGTATGGTATTGTTTTTGTTACTTAAGATCTAATATTTTTTTGTGTTTTAAAGATAGTACGAATATTTCTTTTATTACCTTTTCGTTAAATTTTATTTGATAAGCAAGAAATATATGGTAAAAATAAATTTGTAATAGGTCTATTTTGATTTTGTCTTAAATTTGGTTGTTTAAATTTAAGAAAACATCTATTTAAAAAATTAAGAGGATAATTATTTTGAACTAAAACATCTTTTAACAATTATTTTTCGCTTTTTTTGTTTTGATCAGAACAAATTATTTTAATTCTATGAAAAAGACTTTTTACAACTCCTTTTTTTGCCATTATTGGGTGATTAAAGTTAAAATTTAAGTAGCTGTTTGTATGTGTAGGTTTTCCATAAATTTTAGTTTCATAATTATTTATAACCTTTTTATCAGAATATTAAGAAAAAAAAGTTGTGAGTTTTTTTATTTTTCTAAAGTGAAATGAATATTGGGTTCTTGTGTATTAATGTGTGTTGAAAAATCATTTAGACAGTGTTCATTATGTTGATAAATAGAAAAAATGTCATCCATACCGGGTGGTGCATCGCCAGACTGGCCATAGGAAATCCCATGTAAATTTTGATACATTGAGATATTGACTCCCCTATTAAATTTACAACAAAATTGTATTAGACTATTTTAAAGACGTTGATAGGATAAGCTCACATTCTAAATTTTTTTTTTCTGATGAGACAATTAAAAGTTATTTAAGAAAAAACTATTTGTAAAATCGTTGTATACCTGCTACATACCTTAATGAATCCACCAGTATTAAATCAAATGTCTTGTCAACTTTTTAATTGATGTTTTACTTTGTATTAGTTATTTCAAAATGTTTTACAGTATTGAAGAGAAAATAACAATGGTTAAAAAATGGTATTACATGGAAAATAGTTATCGAAGAGTATCCGACATCTCTAAGTTTTTTCCTGACAGACACATCCCAAGAAAGACAACAGTTCAAAATACCGTTCATAAGTTTGAGACAAAAGGTACTGTTATTAATAAATGCAACTGTTTGAAGCGAAATAATAATGTACTCGATGGAAGAGCTCAAGAAAATAATGCCGATTTAGATGTTTTACTTTATGTAGAAGAAAATAAAGGAATTAGCACCAGGCTTCTAGGCAAAGTTGTAGGAAAGGATCACAGCACAGTACTACGCAAATTAAAGAAATATAAATATCATCCGTACAAATATTAAAGACATCAGGAATTAAGGGAAGGCGATGAGATCCGAAGAGCAGATTTTTGTTTTGAAGTTATGGAAATGGCGAATAACGATAGAGACTTCTTACGCAATTTTTGTTTTAGTGACGAATGCACCTTCACATTAAACAATTAACCAAACGTTCAGAACATCAGATACTGGAGCAAAGAAAATAAACACCACAGATTTGTATCTACAAGGACTCAATACCCTCAAAAGGTAAACGTTTGGGCGGGTATATTTGGACATCGGATTATTGGACCACAATTTGGGAACAGAAACTTTTTTAGAACTATTACAAAATCAAGTGGGGCCGGCATTGGAAGAAGTTGAACCTGACAATCCAGACATTTGGTTTCAAATGGATGGTTGTCCTGCACATAATTCACGAGAAGTAAGGGAATATGTTCAAAATGTTTTCAATGGACTCACTATAGGACCAAATTACACCATAAATTGGCCAGCTAGGTGTCCTGATCTTTCGCCAAACGACTTTTTCCTTTGGGGTTATATCAAAAATTTTATTTATACAAATTTGAGTTATCAAAGTTTAGAAGAATTAAAAGTTTCAATTTCAGCGGCGTGGGATCGACTATCGGTATTTCAACTTCATAATGTAAGAACTGAATTTTATAACCGTTTAGGATATTGCTTAGCAGTAATCGGAGGTCTGTTTGAGCATCTAGTTATAAAACATTAGCTTTTAGTTTCAATGTGTTGTGTTAAAACGTATTTTTAGACAGTTTTTAAGTGTGTTTTTCACCATCCTATAAATTTGTTCAATTATGTAAAAATCTTATTATGTAGTTCAATGTAATTACTTGTATTTATTAAATGATTACAACCATTATTTTTCTTCAATACTGTAAAACATTTTGTTTCCCAAAGTGAGCGTGACATTTGGGTGCAAGAGATTACTGGGGGTCGTGGAAAATTTCAAAATAAACGAAAAACACTACTTTGTTAAATCATGTATTTTTATTTTATCAAACCGTAAATTAAATTTAAAATTAATTATCAACGAAACATAAAACTAAATATTAAAAGTTCTTAAAGTTTAAAAATAAAAGAAAAAATAAAGTCAAATATTACAATGTTAATGAGACCCATACGCCTGTTTTTTTGAAACTAGTCTTTCAAATCTAGGCTGTGTATTTGAGACACACACAATTATATATTTTTCAAGTACGAGACGATTTCTCACTTTTGTTTTAATGGCAGTCATAGATTATTTATTTTTATTGTAAATGCTAGTCTGGCAGAAGTACTACTAGTTTACTAGTGGAACAGATCGCAATTATTAAAATAATTGTTGAATTTTTTAAATGTATTTAGTTTAAACTTAAACAGTAAAGTAAAATAAAATTTGAGAAACCATCAGTTGTAAATTAGGCACGCTATTTTTGTCGCTATTTTGGTTTGGGTGATGAGTAGGGGGTCGTGAACAATTTTTTTAACAAAAAGGGGTCGCGCTTTAGATAAGTTTGGGAAACACTGCTGTAAAACATGTTGAAATAACTAATACAAAGTAAAACGTGAATTAAAAAGTTGACAAGACATTTTATTTATTACTGGTGGATTCATTAAGGTATGTAGCAGGTATGCAACGATTTTACAAATAGTTTTTCTTAAATAACTTTTAATTGTCTTATCAAAAAAAAACGAAATTTAGTATGTGAGCTAATCTTCTCAACGTCTTTAAAATAGTTCAATACAATTTTGTTGTAAATTCAATAGGGGAGCCAATATTTCAATGTATAAAAATTTACATGGGATTTCCTATGGCCAGGCCAGTCTGGCGATGCACCACCCGATATACCTCTACCAAAGGTTTATTATTGTAATTTTGTATGGTGATAAAGATGTACCCAGAGATATCAAAGCGATTAATCTTATTAAAAACATACTGACATAATTCTTTTGGTATTAAATATTTTATTTAAATTTATATTTTTTTATATAAATGGTAATACTCAACAACATTTACAATTTTCATTAAATTAAAAACCTTTGACTTTTAATAAATGACCGACGTAATCGTAACTTCTTTTATAAATAATAAAGCAGTTTTAAAAAACTCAAAAGCTTTTCTCAAAGGCAAGTAAATATGTTTTATTAACATAATGCATTTTACCTTTTTTTTTTAAAGATCGTTAGTGTTAAACTGTCACCTAATTAAAGCGACTTAATCCAATACCTATAATGATGCTTTAAAAAATATTTAATACCTGCTTTACTTCTAATACCGTTTTGTACACGTTAACACGTTGTTATAAGAAAATTCTTTAAGTTGCTAAACAATGTTAGAAAAACGTAAACGAGGATTTACTTTTGGTAAGAAATTTTTAAAGCGGTGCCCTCACAACATAAAATAATAATTCACTAATTTCAAAAAATATTTTTATTTTATGCAAATAATTTTTATATTTAAATATAGAATTACACTATAAATTAAACGAATATTTTCTTAATTGAATAACTTACTAAGGTTGGAATTATACCTACTTGTAGTAATCCAGGTGAAAAAAAACGTATGGCGTAAATAGATGATTTGATATTTTTGTCAATCAATATAAGGTTAGTAAATTTACTTTTTCTACTTGAGTGCACAAAGTACTTACTTTGCGCACGCAAAACTCTTTGCGCACGCATTTTCGTTCTGCATATTTGCCGTATTTATGGTCGATTTTTTAATGTATTAATAACTTCAGGATGAAATAATATTTAAAAAAAGGGTTCTACATGTTCTTTTATTGTGCTTTATTCAATTTTAGATAAATTTGGCGCTTAGTAAATATCTCATATAATTTTTTTATTATCATTTTAATATTTTTCCATGCACCATGTAATTCATAGACACCATGCTAAACAATAAAAAATCAAAGATTTTTTCTTGTTACTGCAGCAACCAAGTACAAACATTTTCTAATGTCACGGAAGCATCAGAAAATTCGGTAAAAAGTTTAAAATAAGTTTCTAAGAATGGAGGAAGAATTGCCAGACGATGTTTTAAAAGCCGCAAGTTTGGTCAATTTAGAGCTCCTGCCGGCAAAATCAAAGGAAAAGTACGAGAAACAGTATAATTTATTTGAAACATGGTGTGAAGAAAAAGGCGTTAGAACTTTTAGCCTCCTTTCTCAAATTAAGCAAGGAATTTAGTCCAAATACTTTATGGTCGAAATACTCCATGCTGAAAAGTGTTTTAAAGATCAAGAAAAATGTAGATATCGGCAAGTTTTATAAGTTAGCAGCATTTATTAAGAAACAAAATGTAGGCTTTCAGCCAAAAAAGTCAAGGATTTTTTCAAAAGAAGAAATATCTACATTTATTAATGAAGCACCTGATGAAATATATCTTTTGATAAAAATTGCGACCATTTTCGGACTTGCTGGCGCCTGCACACGGGAAGAACTTGCAAAAATGAAAACATCCGACATCGAGGACAAAAGCAACCTAATTGTGTGAAGATTCCAGACGCACAAAACTATATCTCACGTAATTTCGTCCTGTCCTGAAGTGATCAACGACGAAAGTATTTGTTCTTATATCGGAAGTATACAGCATTACGGCCAGCGACAACACATCAACGGTTTTTCGTATATTTCAGAAGGGGAATTTGCACACAACAATGCGTTGGGATCAATACATTTGGGAAGATGCCTTCTGAGATAGCAGCATTTTTAAAGTTGCCGAATCCAGAGCTATATACCGGCCACAGCTTCCGGCGATCTTCTGCAACGTTACTTGCAAATTCCGGAAAAGCACTCATAGATATAAAGCGCTTAGGCAGTTGGAAAACGAAACGGTAGCCGAGGGATACATTGAAGAATCAATAGGCTACAAAAAGGGGTTAAGTAAAAAAAATTTAAACTGCAACAAGCCAAAAACTCTCAAGAAGCCTGATGAAATGTCCTGTTCCACAGACGCTGTTCAATCAGCTAAAACTTAAGATTTCGTCTTAACATCGAGCAGCGAACCATCATCGACGTTCCAAAGTAATCATTTGAAATCGGCCATAAACCTTCAACATGCAACTAATTGTACTTTTAACAATAATATTGTTTCTTTAAAAGTGTTAGACAATGTTATGGTTTCAATAACACTAAAATCTTGGACTTCCATTGTCTTTATTTGTCAATTGATACACAACGTTTCGGTTAGTGATGTATCTCTAACCATTTTCATATTTATGACTATTCCGTATATTAAAGGAACTTCAGAAAAGATCCACAGAATAGCGAATGGTATAATATTAAAACAGCATTTAAAACGAGACCGGACAACAATGTTTCAAAAAATGACTGTATCTACCAAATTCCTTGTGAATGTGGTGAAGTATACATCGGGGAAACAAAAAGACCACTAGAAATTAGAGTTAAAGAACACAAAAAACATACGGAACGAGGTGAAACGTCGAAATAAGGAATTGCCGAACACGTAGGGTCAAAACAACACCATATACAATGGTCGGAAGCAAAAATCATTCATAAAGAAACCCACTGAAAGGAAAGAAAATTTAAAGAAGCTGTAATAATTGCAAACAATCAAAATGTATTTAGCAAACCTAGTGCAGACATTCCGAATATCTGGCTGCCGTTGCTGAACCGTGACAAGTCGGTCAAGCTTTGGTGAACAACGGATAGTATATGAGGTCGTAGCTTTTTAGAATAGTTTTAGTTATCACTTGAAAACGGTTGGAGATACATTACTAACCGAAACGTTGTGTATCAATTGACAAACAAAGACACTGGAAGTCCAAGATTTTAGTGTTATTGAAATAATATTGTTAATAATAATTATTAATAGTTTTTTTTTGTAAAATCAGTTAAAATAAAAATTTAATTATTTACTTGGGATTTTTAATTTTTACTGAAATATTCGTATATTTCTAATAATCATATTCTTTAATAAAACGCTCGTAGAAAAAGTATCCGCAAGTAGAAAAAGTATTGTTCCTAATACTTGCGCAAAGTGACTTTTCCGCACTTAAAGCTTATCCGAACTCCGCTTCGCGTCGTTCGTCTTACTGCTTTGGCATGCGGAAAAGTATCACTTTGCGCACTTATTAGGAAAATAACTATTTGCGTTCAGCAATTAATAGCCTGTTATGTTTTTTATACGTTTAGAAAAACAAATGATTATTTACCAGTATAATTTGAATTTTTACATTCGTTTCTACATTTGGAAACTCAAAAAATACAAATTATTTTATGGTAATAATTTATTAACAAACCTAATAACAATTAACAATTATTATGATTAATCATAAATATTGAACAAACGCAGCTGATAATTTTAAATACAGGGTGTTCGAAAAATAGACGAGATATTGTAATGGGCGATTCCTTGTTTAAAAATATGAGAAAAAGTTTCTATAAACATGGGTCCCGAAATGCACACTTTTCAAGATAGAGGGTGATAACTTTTAAAAAAATATATTATTTTTTTATTAATATTTTAAAAAATATTTACTCGATTCTTTTGAATATTTGGCCAGAAAAAATATAAAAACGGTTTTATTGCATGCCACTGTACAAAATTGGTTTAATAATTATTGCTAAAAAAATCACAGGTGCCTTGGAAACCAAAAAATAATTTCTGCATGGAGGTTTGACACTGACAAGCATCAGTTCTTCTAGAAAATAATTATTCACCTAATTTTCTTGGCAATTTCGATAAAAAGTTTTTATCTCGGTTTTTGTGATGGAAAATTAAACTTTTGAGGAAATTATAGACATGCATGTAATGTATGCACGTATACCAGATAGGGAGGACTGGAAAGAAGGCCTTCCAATCAAAGCCGATCATATCTGGTATACAGATGGCTCCAAGACCAACAAGGGAGTAGGTGCTGGCATCTATGGAGACAAGCCTAGAGAAAAGATAACCTTAAGTCTTGGTCACGCCACGGTTTTCCAAGCGGAAATCGCAGCAATAATGCATTGTGCCGTGCTGATTAAAGAAAAAGAAAGTAAAGGAAAAAACATCGTCATTTACTCAGACAGCCAAGCGGCACTGATGGCCATCAGTTCTCCAAAAGATAATTCCAAACTAGTGGGGGATATAGGCCCTGGATAAAGTCGGCTTGGCAAACAAACTTACGGTAGCCTGGGTACCAGGCCACGAGGGCCAACCAGGTAACAAAGAGGCCGACGACCTAGCCAAAAGAGGATCAGCCATGGAAATGATAAAGCCTGAGCCATTCTGTGGAATCTCGGCAGGCCTCCTTAAAGCATCTATTAAGAGCTGGGTAGACAGAGAGTTTCAAAGCTGGTGGTTACATACACCAGGACAACGACAGACAAAGCAGTTCATTAGGACCTGCTCGGCCAAGTTTTCCTCGGACCTACTGAGCCACAGTCCTAAAGTCGTAAGGATGACGGTAGGTCAACTAACAGGACATTGCAAACTCAATAAGCACCTGGAAAGAATAGGTCTGGTGGAGGATAGCCTGTGCAGGTTCTGCCAGAAGGCTGAAGAAACAGCCGTACATGTGTGGTGCCACTGTAAAGCACTATGTAGGCTTAGGTTTACTAAGGCTTGGTGGGGAAAAGCCAAAACCGGCAAGATATATGGAGTGGCCAGTGTCAAGACTCTGAAGTCTAGTTAAGAAGACAGACCTGGACAAGGTACTCTAAAGAACGATAGGAGAAACCACAATAAATCTGGCAAGGTTGCAGTGGTGGAGGTCATTTTTGCCATCTACGCTCAAATAATCTAATCTAATCTAATCTAATGTATGCACGTGCTTACAGTAACTGTTATGCAGCGAGGACGCCTGTATGCAAAAGCGTTTCCCCAACGGCAACTTCCAGATAGTAAAACCTTTGAGAGCGTAGACCGTAGATTAGAGGAAAGACGTAAATTTTGTTATTTCTTTTTTGTAATTTTTTTGACAATAATGTTATTTGTGAAGTTTTGCCATTCCCACCAATAATAGAGGCCGGCCGAGGTCCGTAAGAACGCCGGAGTTTGAGGAGGCAGTTTTACGTGCCGTGGAACAAAATTCTGGTATAAGTACCAGGACTATCTGCAGTTTGATTAGGGGATAATCATTCCAACAGCACTGTGTGGCAGGTTCTCTCCGAACAACTTTTGTATCCGTATCATATTTAACGTGTGCAGGCATTAATACCAGAGATTTTGGTATTGATTGATGGTATTACGAAAAGGTTAATAATAACACAAATTTTAATAAAACCATACTTTTTACGGACGAAGCTGAATTTCGGCGGGATGGTATTGTTAATCTCCATAACACTCATGTATGGAGTGAAGAAAATCCTCATGCTTACGTACAATGTCGTCACTAGGAACAATTTTCTTTAAATGTGTGGATGGGTATTGTTGGTAACAATTTAATTAGGCCCTTCTTTTTACCCTTAAGATTAAACGGCGAATCTTACTTAGAGTTTCTTCCAGCAGTACGGGCAATTCTTGTTGAAGTTCTACTAACTAAAAAAAATCACAGCATATTGCATTGCCAAGTTAAGGCAATCGTAACGATATGATTAAATACTTAAATTCTTCTTTATATTTGCGATCATTGTTGGGCTAAATTTTGTTGCATCTGCGGCTCGCTGTGTTACATTCTCTATTTGAAGTGCGATTCCGTTTTAAACTTGTTCCTTTTCCAGTGAAAAAGAAGCCAAGATATTTAAAATTATTATTATACGTAATTTATTTTTTTTTTTTTGGTATTATTTAAAACTTTTTTAAATAGTTTTTAACAACAAGTTGTCATACCAATGTTTTGATTGACAGTGACGGATAGTTCACAAACCAAAAATATAAAAAATTGAATAATCATCTGACATCATTTTTTTTTATTTGATGCCACAGCTGTTAAGAATATACTAAACAAAAATTAACATAAATGACGTCATTAAATATGGGTATAATTCCGGATTTACTACGCCATTCGTATATACTAATTGCCCTAAGCTCCAATGCTGTTCACTCTAAATTAAGTGGCAAAATCTGCTGCCGATCCTGTTGCGGTAGCATTTTTTGATTTATTAGAGAAACTTTATATGTTTTTTTCTTCCTCTATATATAAATATAATTTGTTAATAAAATATTTAAAATATGTATCTTTAGACGATGGCAAGAGGAGAAAAAATATTATTGTTTCTAAAAGAGCAAATATTATTCGATAGACATCTAGAAATGATGCCTATAAGGGTTACAATCAAATAAGAGAGACATTATCTACAATTTCAGAAGACAGCGAGCAATAATTTAAAACTTGTAGAGATGCAAGTAGTTTGCATAACCGAATGTATTTCTTGGAAAGAGCGAAATTTGCAAAATTTTGAAACGAGATATTAGAGACAAACAGCACAAGTAATATTCTTTAAGATCCAAATATTGACCTTAATTTAGAAGTGGCAGCACTTAGATCACTTATATGTAAAATAAGAACTTCGAAATATATGATTCAAAGGGCACGCAGGGGTGAAACCAAATACAATTCCACTCATAGGAAACGACCTCAGCATATTTGACTTACACCACTAAATTATGGAAAAGCTTAAATGACACCACAAAAAAATTTAGAACTCCAAGTTGTACTCCTATTATAGATCAATTAATTTCTCTTCTTAACAAAGTTTTTCTGCTTATGTATCCATTCAGTCTAATTTTGGATTTCTACATCATGTGGAAAATTTAACTTTCAGTGAAATTGAAGCTTACTCACCTACTCACCAAAACATTTTAATATCTCTACAACAATGATTTAGGTGAGAACCTAGGTGGCGAACTTGTACATTTTAATACATTTAAATAAAAAAACGGCGTATCAAATATAAGCAAGGATCTTCAAATATACAGGTTTCTGAAAAAAGAATGCAAATGATGCGTTTTTAAACGCTGAGGTGTAATTTCTTTAATATTTAGTTCTAATGCAAACTTATTATAGTAAAGATAGATCTTTCTCCAAACTCAAATTATTTAAAAATTCATTTTGGTCTACCATGGATCAAGAGCCGTGAATCACCTGCCTTAAATCAGTATTAAGCTTTTTTAAGAATTAAATGTGCCTGATATAATCAAACAATTTAAAAAAATCTAGACAAGGCAAGTATTTTAATGGCAAGTTATAAGGTTGTCTCCTCTTGTGTGACTTTTTAAAAAAGTGAGCCGTCACCCAAGAAGGTTAAATGGGATGAAAAAACACCCCACTTAAATTTTATTTTGATCGGATACAGGGAAATGGTGCCGCATGCATCGTAAGCAATCGAAAACTTCACTTGCAGTCTGGTATAAATTGAAATTAGTACTTAAGAACTTTAAGACATATTACCAGCAGTAACTTTACATTTTTTTAAATTAAAAAATTCTTTTAGCTTACTATTTTTTTAAATTTTAATAAAGCATTTTTCACATTTTTTAAAAATAATTTTTAGATGGAATTTTCTTAGTGAATCTCAACATATTCTTTCTTGAACTGCCGATTAAATATCCATGGATTTGCAAGTTATTATGGATAAATCTATATTTATCGTTAACTCTAATAGCATGTGAAATCGGTTATTTACTTTATACAAAAAAGAATTTTGACTTTTTTGTCAAACACTTTTATACAACACTTATTAGAATGTATGTAAGTATATTATTTTTAGTATTATTATTATTATTACTATTATTCTTATCAACAAAGATCCAACATGACGTATCCCATGGCTCCGAACCCATACGGCATCATGTGAAAGGCCATCCATATCGAATACCACTCCTTGCGTCTGCTCAGTCAGTGATTTTCGGTTAAATATATTTGCCCAAGTAAACGAAGGGACCCAAGGACAACAGATTTTTACATTTTCATTACCAGTTGATCAAGTGAATGTTGTCATTCCAGAATACACTTCAGCTCCCCCAACACATTATCCTTCATGCCCCTTAAAAGGCCGACAATCAGGGCAATCAATCACACCTTATAATCAGGATAGTCTGTATAACCCAGAGGCTGTTTGGTTGATATATTCTTGTGGGTTCATTTTCGGTTGCCCAAATAATGCCTGTCTTTTGTGATTCAACGCTTCACATTAGAACAGAATATGGTAGGCACTCCAAGGGTAGGTTCTGGTCTAAAGTATGGTCTGGATGATTCTGTCTCGCTAGGTCATTCCCTGTTTTATTGCCTTTTATTTCCCCTTGTCCTAGTGGAATAAAGAATTGTGAATTTCTCATTTCACTGTACACGCCAGCTCCAGTTCCCTACTCGGTTTTGTAACCATCTGTATACCAGATGATGTCTCCAACCGTGCTGGAAAGATCGGGTTGCTGCCACTCACTTTAATCAGAAATTTTTACCTCGAAGTTTTTGTTTAATAAGTATTGGAGAATCATCTGTTCTTACGTTTAGGATGTTGTCACCAATCTGCATTCGTATGTCGTTATGTCCCAACCTAGCGTAGACACCAGTTGGTTTTTGTTGCAGCCGTAAGTAGTCCATTCTTGCCTCTCCCTAATGCCTAATTGTATTCGAAATATTATTAGAGCAAGAGGAGGTCATACACATTATAAATAAAGCCCATTTATTATTGTTATCATCTTAGTTCATTCTTAAGGAACCATGTTTCGTGTAGTAATAAAGTAATAATTTCTTTTATTCAATTAATTTCATATTTTAACCTTAACATTAAATAAATTTAAATAAAGTTATACCCATTATAAGTCAATTTTATTCATTTTTTAAACTTTATAACTTTTATTATGACCTGAAAAAAATATATATTTAAAGTTAAAAGTGTGCAGTGGGCCGATTTTTATGTTTTTTTTTTGCTTGCAGCTCTCAGTGGATTGCATTTAAACGTCAACACTGCTGTTCAATCATTTTGCAAATCAACATTGTTTATACGAGATGCTCTTGCAACAAAAAATATACAATCCAGATATATTTCAAGAACTACTTGGGCATATGTTTTCGGATATATTGTGTGTGTGCTTTTATCTACACTTCTCCCGTTACAAATCAAAAAATCAATTATATTTTATTCACTTTTAGAGCTAGATATGCCATTAGTACATTTAACATGTACCTATTTGCAGAATATTTATTAATGACTTTACTTAGTACCTCATTATCTAATATCGCATATGTTTTAATAATGGTATACTTACTTGGGGAACAAGTCAATAATTTAAATAAAGAAATAATAAAAATAAAAGTCGAATACAATTCAAAAGTAAAGTTGTTTCCCCTATGGTATACTCAGAAGTACATTAAACCCAAATTACAATTAATTATGCTAAATGAACGAATAATTAAGTTGTAAGTATTTTATTTTAATATCTTTTTTTTATCTTAAAACAGTTTAAGGCCTTAAGTATTAACGCGGGTGTCTTAACACGTTAATCGCCATGAGGTATAATGCGCGTGTCGCACTTCATTTTGTTCTTTGGGCTCCGCGACACACTTACTACGTCACATTGCTAGAGGTTCTTTATTGCAATATGACACAGCGAGTGTGTCGCGCTGATATTATTTGCTTATGAAAATTGAAGTGCCTTCATATTGGTCCGTTAAATTTTGATTAAAAAAAAATTTTTTTTGATCCATTTCTTTGAGACATATATTTTAAGCATTATTGCTAGAAATAATAAACTCTAATATTATATCATAACTTTTATTATAAAATTATTAACGATAGAATATACAAACCATTTCTGACATACAAATTTGCAAACAAAATGCATATTATATCACGAAGAAAAATAAGAAGGAAACAGAAGACCTATATGGTAACTTTTATATAACCTTAACCAATATATAAATTTTTATAGAAATAAATAATAATAAAACCAAATCATGAGAATTTTTTTTGGCTTAATGACCTACGAAAAGCATGGAACACAATAAAATTTACTACAACCAGAACTCTGCCATTTCGAACGCGATGCCTTATTTAGAGCAATTTTTCGTCAGTCCATTTCTAGTTTGCAACAACACACAATACAACGTAACCGCGAGTTATGTTCCACTAAAACCTGTTGTCACTTGGCGCGTCTTCTTCTTGTTTGATGGTTTGAGTTTCGGTTAATCCTAAAAGAGATAAACCAAATTGCTCCTGAAGTCTGTTATAGATATTTTCTTCTGAGTAACTTCCTTGAACACTAAATAAACGTTTACAATTGCCAAACCTAATAAAAACTCGATGGCAAGTTTCTTCGTCAAATAACACGACGCCAAAAGAAGTCTGACATACGAGTAAAATGCGACACAGTGATGAGTCGCATGGTCCTAGAATGCATATTGGGTGTAACGGGCCAAGGGACATAGAACGAGTACCTCAAAAAAAAGTGAAAAAACAGAAAAAATTATAAAGATTTCGAAAAATTTCAGACCTATACATTAAGCTAATGCCAATATGTAGCGAAATAATAGAATAGAATAAAAAAAGTTGGGCATTTGGGACCAGATTTTCAGATCCTGTGGTGGCGCTTAACGTGTTAAGTGTAGTTAGGAGTAGTTTATTATATTGGGGGGAAAGACCCTAATCTTTAGTGTTAAGAAAGAGAAAGGAAAACTCCTTTGAGTAGTAAGTTCCTAAGTCGAGACACTCTAGGGATGAAGAAATAAACAAAGTAGAAAGATCTGAACCTCTTCAATTGGATTGTAAAGAAATGCATTTCGCCCGCGTGGATTACGCGATTTTGGCTGTCTTTCCCCGTTCATTTGATACGTGCGTCAACGATGTCTGCTCTTAGATATCTGGCTCCATTTACAGCGCGTTACGCCACATCAAATTAAGATCCATGTGCTCCGTCTTTCGTCACACACTTTGCGGCGTAGCGCGCGTCTTGCCATTAAACAATATTATTTTATCGTTTTTCATTTGTTATCATTTTCTATAATATAAATAACATTTATAAATGAGTACTTATTTTTTATACAACATTTATCCGTTTTTTAACACCTTAGGCGATGAAGTTAAAAAAATACCACAAGTTTTTTTATTTTTCTCTGTAATTAGAGCCTAACTTAAAAATATTCATATTTACAACTTTAAAAATTACGATTTTCCTCTACAAACTTTTATCCTCATTTTAACCCTCACCCCAAAGGGATGTGTGTTAAAAAATATAACACATCATTTTTAATTGTAATCAATTGTCTACATACCAATTTTTATACTTCTAAATCCAGAAATGACAACGTTCAGAAGCATAATCACCAACTCCCAAAATAACAATTATAAAATGTAACGATTTTCTGATACAAACTTTCATTCCCATTTTAAACTTCCAAGGGATGTAATTTAAAAACAGATAATTTTTAATCTTAATTAATAACCTACATACCAATTTTCATACTTCTGAATCAAAAAATGTCAAAGTTTCACACAAACTTTATCCCCCCCCCACATTCTACCCTTTTTGGCGAAGGAAAGTTTTTTAATATCCATGTCTTAGCTAAAGTCCCCCCGCACATATCTGTGTTGCGTACCAACTAGATACAGATATGGGGACCACCGGCTTAACGTGCCTTCCGAAGCACATGTGAGAGGGTTTACAAGGCAGAAATACTACACAGTGGTTTGCCATTGCCTTCTGTGAGGTGACGAGCTATGAAAAAGTCCAATGGACAGTGCGGGGATCGAACCCGGGTCTTCACGGCTAAGAGGCTGGTACGCTGCCACTACACCAACTCGCCAAAGTTTAATTACCAACTCTCATATTTACAACTTCAAAAATGACAATTTTTCTGTACATGCACCTTTAATCCCCATTTTAACCTAAAAAGTTCTCTGATTTTGTATGGCATTTTCGGCCAAATTACCAAAATACTTCTATTTAAGTGGTGGATACAAATGTCAGTTTTTCATGGTAGTTTAATACTTTTTATACTTTCTCCGTGTTTAGCTATCACATCTTTTCCTGTAACCAATTCAAATTATAAGATTTAGTACAAAGCGTATATTTCTAAACTAAAAAAGCAATTTAAATATATTTTTTGTCAAATTTTAATTGACATATTCCACGTAAAGTTTTAAAGTAAAGTTAAGGTGTAATTAAAAATAAAGTTACGTGCTGGAGATCGTATTTTTCATAGTTTCGAAAATATCGTGAACTTAAATTCCTGAGAGCAGAAGTTTGACTCAATTTTCGGACTGTTGTTATTGCTTATAACATATTTGCAAAACCTGTCAATTTTTTAAAATGCATAGATTTGCCTGAAAATGCTTAACTTACCCTCTTCTATATTATGTCGATGGGCGCTATTTATTTTTTAAGGGTGAGAACTACCCTTTATTTTAAAACTTATAAAACTATACATTTAAACTTAAGTTGAGTAAAATTGACTTAAATAAGTTAAAAAAGTATGTTATGTTTCTTTGAAACATTATTTAAAATATTTTAGCCCCTAAAAATCAACCCTCATTATGATTTAATTTAAAAAAAAAATATATACCCTAAAAAATTTTGCATAAAAATTTGGGATGAAGCTTAACTTACCCTCGTGCCTTTAGCATAATCTTCATTATGCTGAAGGTCGCTCATTATTTTTTGGGGGTAAAAACTACTCCTTATTACAAAAACCTTCATAACTTACTTCACTTTCATATTAAAGATTAAATTAAGTACAACTTGACTCAAATAAGTTGAATAATGAATGTTTAATCTTTGAAATATTAGTTGAAGTATTTCAACCCTTAAAAGCAACCCTATTATGAGTTGAATTATTAAAAAAATATATATTTAATGGATAAAATTTAAAAAATACGTACAATTACATTAAAAAATGTATTGAAAAATCTGATGTTTCATATAAGTAGATCGCAATACTCCGATTTGGGCTTTTAGAAAGCTCAAAAAATTGGTTTTTTAAGCAGTTTTGGTTATAAAAACCTTTTTTAAAAAACGTTCTGTTGGTTTTTTCAAAAGCTACCAGGTACTATATATTAAAACTGTTTAAAACCCTTACTTTTTTAAAGGCTTTGGTTTAAAGGGCTGAAACAAGGTAGTTCTCGTCTATATACACGCTTTTTAACGTTTATATTTCACTTAATTTTCGTCATACAGTAAATTAAAAAAAAACAGAATGTTTGTAATTTAAAAAGCTACAATTTGATACCTTAGTAATTTTTACGTATCTCCCTTGGTTTTCGAGTTATTTTGAAGAAAAAGTCATTTTTTATTAAAATTTTGAAATTTGATTTTCACTTGCAGCGCCATTTTTTTTAAATTAAACAATTAAATTCGGTTAAAACTTTTAGAATGTATTAATGATAGATAGATTAAAGAGAATTAAAAAAAGGCTAGGACTCATTTTAATTAGGGTGATAATTGGGGGGTTAGTTTTCGAAGATTTTTGTGGTCAAAAAAATTTGGTCTACCCTTATTTTACTCATAACTCACTTAAGTTTTATGATACATACCTTTTTTCAAATAAAAGAAAGGTCCTTGCAAATGCTTTAAAAAAGCTTTTATTGGTTTTTCTCAAAAAATACGTAGATTTTCCGTTATTTGCCTTTAAAACTCTGAAATTTTGTGTTTGATAAATAACAACTAACCTTTAACAAAACCAAAACTTGGTTTATATTGATCCCAAAGCAATAACAAAAACACCATTTTATTCAATTTTTTAAAGATGAAATTTTGGTATTTACAGTCTTTTTAATAAGCATACCTATCGAGTTATTTGCAAACAAACCAATTAAAAACGTTGATTTTATCGATAAAAAACTTCGACTTTCAATCGCGAATAACTCGAAAAGTATGCATTTTACAAAAAACATTTTTTGCTAAGAAATCATTTTTTTTTTAAATTCCTGTGGTCAAAATATAAAAAAAATTCACCCCCAAGATGGCTTAGCAACCACCCCCAAGATAAAGGCGCCCTTCGGCATGATATAGATTTTGTTCCTTGAATTATTCCCTACCTACTATTCAAGTCATTCTATGCATTTTGAAAAAATTGCTGAGCAAAATGGGTTGTTTCCTGGACTTTGTTTAAAAAATATCTTATGAGCAATTATTACAGTCCGGAAATTGAGTAAAATTTCTGCTATTAGATATTAAAGTTTACAGATATCTTCAAAAAAATACAAGAAATTATTATAAAACTATTTTTGTAGAAAATTTAATTATCTACAAAAAAGATTTTGTGTAAAACTGACGAAAACTAATATTTGTAAAGTTACAGCGATTAAAAAAAATGTTTCATTTAAATATCATAAATATTGTTTAAACAACATAAATATTTATTTTCCCCCTCTAAAAGGTTTCTTATTTTAAATAAAATATAAAAAACAAAATTATTAAAAAAAAAATATTAAAATCGAAGCTGTTCTTAAGGACTTTCATATTTTGGCAGTTTTATGTATTCATTGACGCTACTATTAGGCAATAAGTAAAATAAATTGTTTCGTCACTTCGATAGACTTACGCCTCATGGACTCCGGAAGGCGATTCGGGTTCTTAGTAAAATTTAAATAACTTCTCTATGTTGAATCAAGTAAACCGTTCGCCAATTTTTTAGAGTAAAATTTGTAACTTTTTTCACATTTTTTATTAATTTAGGCTCAAGATAAATCAGTGAACAGCAGATATTGTCATTAGACAATAAGTTACGTTAAATTTTCTAACTCCTTGACAAATTTATTAAGGCTATTAGTGCCTAGTTAAAGAGTGATTTCAAACTTTCTTTCTCCTTTAACATTTAGTAAGAAGAAAACTAAATTTAGAAAAAAATGTCAAGGGGAAAATTTTATTTTGTTTATAATTGTTCATACGCCCCATTTAGCAATAGTCATTATACAGGGCGTCCAAGCCTTAAATTTACACCTACTGGATTTTAGTCTTCATTTAGTCGATAACAGAGTTTGTCGGCAACTACTTATATTGCGGAGGCATACCGATTAACGTTCCACCACTAAAAAACTTAATAGGGAAATATTAAAAGTTATTCTGGATTGTAATATAATCATATTTTCTACTTGCGTGCGCAAAGTACTTACTTTGCGCACGCAAATGAGTGCGCAAAGTTTAACTTTGCGCACGCATTTTCGTTCTGTATATTTGCCGTATTTATGGTCAATTTTTTAATGTATACCTTCTGGATGAAATAATATTTAAAAAAAGGGTTCTACATATTCTTCTATTGTGCTTTATTGAATTTTAGATACATTTGGCGCTTAGTAAATATCCCATATCAATGTTCTTTATTTATCATTTTAATATTTTTCCATGCACCATGTATTTCATAGACACCATGCTAAACAATAAAAAATCAAAGAATTTTTCTTGTTGCTGCAGCAACCAAGTACAAACATTTTCTAACGTCAAAGAAGCATCAGAAAATTCGGTAAAAAGTTTTTAAGAATGGAGGTAGAATTTCCAGACGATGTTTTAAAAGCCGCAAGTTTGGCCAACTTAGAGCTCCTGCCGGTAAAATCAAAAGAAAAGTACTAGAAACAGTATAATTCATTTCAAACATGGTGTGAAGAAAAAGGCATTAGAACTATGAAAGAGGAGCTACTTTTAGCCTATTTTCTTAAATTAAGCAAGAAATTTAGTCCAAATACTTTATGGTCGAAATACTTCATGCTGAAAAGTGTTTTAAAGATCAAAAAAATGCAGATATCGGCAGGTTTTATAAGTTAGCAGCATTTATTAAGAAACAAAATGTAGGCTTTCGGCCAAAAAAGTCAAGGATTTTTTTTAAAAAAAGAAATATCTATATTTATTAATGAAGCACCTAAAGAAATATTTCTTTTGATAAAAATTGCGACCATTTTCGGACTTGCTGGCGCCTGCAGACGAGAAGAACTCGCAAAAATGAAAACATCCGACATCGAGGACAAGGGCAACCTAATTTTGTGAAATTCTAGACGCAAAAAACTATACCTCACGTACTTTCTTCCTGTCTGAAGAGATCAACGACGGAAAGTATTTGTTCTTATATCGGAAGTATACAGCATTAGGGCCACCGACAACACATAACGGTTTTTCGTATATTTAAAATGGGAATTTGCACCCAACAATGCGTTGGGATCAATGCATGTGGGAAGATTCCTTCTGAGATAGCAGCATTTTTAAAATTGCCGAATCCAGAACTATATACCGGCCACAGCTTCCGGTGATCTTCTGCATCGTTACTTGCAAATTCCGGAAAAGTACTCATAGATATAAAGCGGTTAGGCGGTTGGAAATCGACAACGGTAGCCGAGGGATACATTGAAGAATCAACAGGCTACAAAAGGGGGTTAAGTATTTTAAACTGCAACAAGCCAAAAACTCTCAAGAAGCCAGATGAGATGTCCTGTTTCACAGATGCTGTTCAATCAGCTAAAACACAAAATTTTATCTTAACATCGAGCAGCAAACCATCATCGACGTTCCTAAGAAATCATTTGAAATCGACCATAAACCTTCAACATGCAACTTATTGTACTTTTAATATTAATATTGTTAATAATAATTAATAATAGTTTTTTTTTGTATAATCGTTTAAAATAAAAATTTAATTATTTACTTAGGATTTTTAATTTTTACTGAAATATTTGTATATTTCTAATAATCATATTCTTTAATAAAACGCTCGTAGAAAAAGTACTCGCAAGTAGAAAAAGTATTGTTCCTAATACTTGCGCAAAGTGACTTTTTCGCACTTAAAGCTTATCCGAACTCCGCTTCGCGTCGTTTGTCTAACTGCTTTGGCGTGCGAAAAAAGTATTACTTTGAGCACTTATTAGGAAAATAACTATTTTATATTATTATTTTTCTTTGTAGGATATTTTTAAATCATAGCACAGTCCTAAAAAGATTTGCACTTTATCTTATCGTGATAAGTTTAATCTGGACGCTCTCCTCAATGTGGCTTTTTATAAATGTGAGTATATGCACATAAATTATTATTCATTAATAGCTGTTTAACAAACGAGGGTGGTAATTAAGGCGATTAATAATCAAGGTCATTTAACTCGCGAGACTTGCAAGTGCATTAGGGATTGAGATCATGAATCGTTATTTAATTTTCTAGTTAGATACAATATTTTCTTGGTGATCGTTTTGCTAATAAATTTTGGAAATCATAAATTTCTTCAAAATTTTTTTGGATGTGTTTTCATTTTTGACAACTAACTTGAGAGGTGCTTTATTAACTGTTATTTAAATAATCAATTTAAATGGTGGTTCTATGTATTTTTAGTTGCTGTATGGATGATAAATACAAAATCATGCAATAATAATAATGCCTATTAATGCATGATTCTGTGTACGTTAATAATACTCATAAATAAAGAAACGAAATAAAAAAGATTTTTTTAATAATCTGAAGTTTTGAAAGGGTTAATGACTTAGTCTTTTATTTATTTATTTATTTATTTGTTTTAGGATGGTATCTCCATATGTAGTGCAATAATATATATATCGCCTTGTTATGCTCTTTCACTATGTGTGTCCACAGTGGGAGAGAATTATGAAAATGAGGTATTTAAGAAATATTTTTTCTTTCTTTTTAGTGCTAATAAGAAAAAATAAATATTTTATTTTGTAATTGTTGAATATCATTCCTATTCATCGAAGTGTGTAAGCTTTCACGGCCGATTTTAACTACATTATATTGGTTTTCCGGGCTTCTTTGCCGTGGTCTCTGGTATTTCTACCTGACGTTTCGTCTACTACTGCGGCAGACATTATCAAAGGTGAGTCCGAGGTCGAAGTACTTTTTCTGACGGCTCACGGTTGACTGTTACAACGAGTGTCGGGGCTTCTGCTTTTGTTGGAGTTTTGAAGGGCGGGGCTTTCTGTTCCGTTCCAGCCAATGAGAACGGACTTGGATTTTCTGCCTTCATTTTTAGCGTTTTTGTATCTATTACTGCTGGAATCCACGTTTTACTAAGATTAAGGCCTTTTTCTTTTCTATTAAAGTTGTTTTTATGTTTTTGTATCTCTATTGCCTCCCTGTATATTTTTTAGATAATAATTGGCAGTTTTATCCAAGACTTGTGTGTCATCGAAAAGAATCCTATGATTGCCTGTGAGAGTGCGTGTTCTGCCACAGCGGAATTGTCCGTTTGCCCATATCGACAACTCCTTTTGTGTTCTTTAAGTCTGGTGTTGATACTGCGCTTTGTTAAACCTATGTGAACCGACCCAAAGCTGCAAGGAATTCTATAGACTTCTGGTGTCGAGAGGGGATTTCTTTTATCCTTGGCAGATCTTAGACTTTGCTGTATAGTGGTTGTAGGTCTAAAAACAGTTCTTATTTTGTGGTTGTCCAATATTCTTCCTATTCGGTCTGTAACATTTTTAATATAGGGCAGGACCGCTGTTGTCTCTGAAGAATGTTCCTCTCTGTGTTTCTTGTTTTTTGGTTTTTGCATATGTCTTACTTCCTTCCTTGTGTAGTATTTATCAACGCTTTTTCCAAATGTTGCAATTCTGCATTTAAGTACTGGGGCTTACATATTCTTTTCGCTCGGTCTGTCAGAGTCTTGATTACGCCTGTTTTTTGTCTTGGATGGTGATTAGATTCCTTGTTGAGGTACCTGTCCGTATGTGTAGGTTTTCTATATACACTGTGCCCTAACTTCCCGTCTTCATATCTCTCCACCAATACGTCTAAAAAGGCGATGGTATTGTTATGTTCAATTTCCATAGTAAACTGGATTTTGGATTCAAAGAGTTTAGAAGTTTTAAAAAATTTTGTAGCTTCCTTTCTCCGTGACTCCAGATTACAAAGGTGTCGTCCACATATCGGTACCAATGAGACGGTCTTCTTTCCGCAAGATGGAATACCTTTTGTACGAGCTGCTCCATAAAATAGTTGGCTATGACAGGGCTTAACGAACTTTCCATAGCTACATCATCAATTTGTTCGTAAGATTAATCGTTTTATTGGAAAAACGTAGTTGTCAGGCAATGTTAAAAAAGGGAAGCAATGTCATTCGGAAATTTTTCGTTTCTTTGGCCTCCTTGACTGCTACCATGGTGAAGAGGGACACTACGTCAAAACTGACAAGAGTGTCTTCCGGGTTACACTTAATGTTTCTTATTTTGTCAATGAAGTGTGTCGAATCCGTTATATACGTCTCTGTTTGTCCGATGTAACGTTGCAGTAACGATGATAAATATTTTGCTAGCTCGTAGGTGGGTGACCCGATAGCGCTGACAATCGGAGGAGGATAATGGAGCACTTCGAACAAAAGGTATTCCAGCTTGCGGAAAGAAGACTGTCTTATTGGTTCCGATATGTGGACGACACCTTTGATAATGTCTGCCGCAGTAGTAGACGAAACGTCAGGTAGAAATACCAAGAGACCACGGCAAAGAAGCCCGGAAAACAAATATAATGTAATCATTCCTATTATTTGCAAAGATGACAATACAAAGTCAAGGCTTTTGATCAGGTTAGGCATGATGAGCTTCTTAGCAAACGTCATTCTCAGGCCCTACAGTTTTCTTTTAAATCGACTTTTTTTATTATTGAAGATAGCGACTCTTCTAGCTTTCCTCAAAAGATTGGCTCTGACTCTGCTTCTTCTTTACGCAAACGATCTTCTTTTAGGGTGATTTCTTTAATAATTGTTTTGCTTATGATAGGACCCTTTATATCAATATTTAGTTCTTTAAGCCTGTCTTTAAGTTTAATTTAAAAAACAAGCTTAAGTTAGTACAGCTAAGCAGGATCTTCATTTAATACTAAATTGATGCACAAAATTATTATTAAATTTATTACGTTAAAGACAAGCACAATCGCAATCATTTTTGCTGTTGTAAACAAAGTCTACTAATACTCATCGCTTACTTATGAGGAACCAAAAAGGGAGTTATTCTTAAAAGAATTACCTTTACTGGCATAAACACCTTGTATTCAAAGCAACAGCAACTACGAAAAAATTCTAAATGTATCTCAATTTAGTCCCTGCTTGGAATACTGTTCTTATGTCTAAATGAAATAGCTGGGAAGGATTCTTCAAAAAAGAAATCGATTTACGGGTCCGAATCCTCGTAAAGGAATCGAATGACCAATATGAATTACAATTCCTTTTTTAAGGAAAAAAGGAATCGAATCCAGGAAATCGATTCCTATTTATCGGATCACGAATCCGGATCATCTTTAGTCTTCATACTAACAAATAGTAACTACGATACGAATGATACTACATTATCCAGATGATAAACCAAGCGTCGAAGATTTTAGCACGGAGCCCTTGCCGCAATTGGTGGGGAATGTATGGGCATGTTGGAAACCACGATAGATAGAAAATCGGTTAAATGGGGAAAGTTTTGGAAAATTATGTTAGTAAGCTAATCCCGTTTTCTACAAGGTTTTATCTATTCAGGTTTTTGAGAAATTTTGAAAAAACCTGAAACATGCATTTTCGAAAATCGGCCATATTTTTTTTTAATAAGTAAAAATTTTTTAAATCTGTAAAAACTTCTTTAAAGCAACTTTTTTGTAGAATATGACCGAGTAGTCAATTTTTATTTTCTACGTTTCGGGTTTTTAGAATCATCATCAACTTTATCTTTTCATATGGACGCCATATTGGATTTTTACGCAGCCAAATAGTGTTTTTTATTCTGATTTTAACAATGTATAACATGTTATAATTTAAGAGTTTATAACCTCATTTATTTCAAAAAACGAATATTTTCTCAGTTGGCCTTAATTCCGGCAAACGTCATTCTTTTTTGGAAACAATAAAATATTAGTAATTGGCAAAATAGATAAGCTGAACAGACATTTTACAGAAATGGGTTTTGCGAACATAGCTATAATGTTAATACCGTGTTATAACAAAACCACACGTAACAAGTTAATTAAAACAAGTGAAAACAAAAACAATGAAAAGAGGCTAAACTAATATTTCTACTAAAATGAAGATGTAAAATAACGACCTAAAATTGAAAATGTTGTCGATTTCTCTCCAAATATTAACGATATTTTTTTAAATAGTCCTAACTACCCTATGAATGGCTTGACTTAGGTATGTGGAATTCTCTATCAACATCCCTGGCTGAAGATGTTGGAATTTGTTTAAAATGTTGGTTAACTGCAGCATCTCGTTGTCGATTTTCTTCAACGTTCTTCTTAGGTCATGGTTTTTTAAAACTTCCGAATTCAAGCAAATTTGTAACCAGTTTTCGAAATTATGTTAGTTTAGGATGCTACCTTTCAGGAAAATTGTCGAAATACGTTTGCGCAGCTATATTAACATTTCTATTGCTTTGGAAATAATGTTGCAAAATATCAAGTTTTTCTTTAAATAATTAACCATTTTAAAGAGTTGAAAAAAAATTATTAAGGTACCCGAGCTAACTTGATAATGACGCTAGATGACATTCGCCCAAATTAAGACCAACTGAGAAAATATTTGTTTTTTGAAGTAGATGAGGTTATAAACTCCTAAACTATAACATGTTATACATTGTTGAAATAAGAATAAAAAGCGCTATTTGGCTGCGAAAAAATCCAATATGGCGCCCATATGAAAAAGTAAAGTTGATGATGATTTTAAAAACCCAAAACGTAGAAAATTGACTACTCGGTCAGATTCTACAAAAAAAGTAGCTATGAAAAAGTTTTTATAGATTTAAAAATTTTTACTTATAAAAAAAATATGACCGATATTTCGAAAATGCATGTTTCAAGTTTTTTCAAAATTTCTCAAAAACCTGAATAGATAAAGCCATGTAGTAAACGGGATTAGCTTACTAACATAATTGTCCAAAACTTTCCCCATTTAACCGATTTTCTATCTATCGTGGTTTCCAAGATCCCCATAAATTCCCCACGAATTTGGGACACACTGTATAGTTTTAGCTTGATTCTTAAGTGATGTTACTCTTGGCCTTAGTTTTTGGTAAATATTCTTTAAATTTGAATATGTCATTTCTGGGATCGACATGAAACCACCCTTAAATGAAACATTTTTTCAAACTGTATTTTAAAACTTGCAATATTGGATCTTCATAAGGTTCTAAAATGTGTTTTTGAGATAACCCCAAGCAACTTATAAATAGAATATCCTATTGTAATTTTACAGGAAGTTTTTCAGATGCCATTAAATTATTTCTCCACTTGCGGAATATAAAAATGTATTTCAATTTTGTAATAAATTTTTGTAAAACACCCTAAATAGAAGTAATAAAGGATCCCATTTAAAAGTCCTCTAGAGCAATCTCGAGATAACGAAAGAAATAAAGGAAAACTAAAAAGGGCTAAAAAAATAAATGGGTCTACCAAGTAAAACACCCTGTATATTTTTATTAAGAATGAAATGCCTATCTATCCTCTTTATCCGTTTTAAAAATTTAGGTTTTTAATTAAAACTTTAATGGATAGAAAAATTTTGCATTGCCCTTAAAAACAAACGATTTAATTTTTTTATAGATTTTGTTAACTAGTATCTCAAACAGAATTATGGTTTTTGGATAGAAAGGAATACAACTTTTGAAATGCGCTCAATGGATTTAAATACTCTGGATCTATTTTTGTGAAATGACTTAAAACATAAATTTTTTTTGATAGGCCACAATATATAAACATCCCAAAACAAACAACTAAAAATAAAAATATGTATGTTAATAGAAACCGTTCCGATTTTGTTTTAAACGCGATCAATCGTAAGTTAGAGATGATGGTGAAATATACTTTAAAATTTTTTAATTGTTTTAGGTTTCTTAAGTTCATGATAAATTATTTATGTTTCAAGGTAATGTTTATTTTCACAATTAACTGAATTTGTAGTTAGAAACCTAAATATTTTTAAAACAGCTGAACGGAATGCCAACAAACTTCATAAATTTTTAAAGGGGATGAATAGACCTTTCATTATAAATACAAATATACAGGATGATTCATAAAAAAAACTTATTTATTTTTACCTACTTTTTGATATTAATTTTTGTCTTTTTTATGCTTTAAAGATAATTAATAAAAAATTAAGAAACTTTTAAATAAGAAGATTTTTTCTATTCTTTTAATGCATCGTTCTAAGTGGGTGTTAAAATACAAATGAAAACCCTGTACATTAATGGTTATTCCGTTTTACCTTAATATTTTTATTAATTTAAAACATTTTATAATTATTTTTTAATTATATTCATAAATTATTAAAATTATTGTACAACCATTAATATACAATTAATAAATTAATGGTTTAAAATAAAAGTAAAATATTTTTATAGTCCAATCATTATAGATCATTTATACAAAAAGGTCTTTTTTGTAATTAATGTTAACAGATATCTGACTGCGCCATGACTTTCAGAATAACCTGTAGATTACTAAAATCAAAAATCAAGCCAATATTGTTTCAGGTAATTTTTTTTAACAATTATTATTTAAAAAGGGCTTTTTTCGTTTTCTTTTTTAATATAACAAAAAGTACTGCCTATACAGGGTAAGTCTGTGAAGTGGGACCCCCCATTTATTGCCTTAAATATTTGAATAGGAAAAAAATGTTTTATACAAAAATATTTTGGTTTTTGCTGCTCTATATTTTGCGAATAATGTTATGTATACAGGGTGTATAAAAAAGCCCGTACAAGGACAAAGTTACTTTTTTTAAATGACTCCTCATAGTTTTTGTTAAATTTTTGTTTTCTACATAAAATTCTAGATATTTTTTATCTGGCATATCATATTTCTATATTTAATTGTTTACGAGATATTCTCATTTAAATACAAATTTAGAATGAAAAAATCCGCTGACCTTTTAATTTTGTTTTTCGTTTCTATGGTTTTAGCGGTTTTTGTAGAGTGACAAAACCTTAAACAAGAAAAAAACGATTAAATTTTTTTTTACAAATTAATAAAACTGTCATTTTCACGTTTTTATTAATCTTAATAGCATATATAATTATTATGCAACTCTAAAAAAACCGCTGAAACCATAAAAACGTAAAACAACATTAAAAGATGAGCGGATTTCTCCCTTCTATATTTTTATTTAAATACGAATATCTCGTAAACACTTGAATATAGGGATATCATATGCCGAATA
Source organism: Listronotus oregonensis (assembly GCA_019359885.1). Taxonomy (NCBI): domain Eukaryota; kingdom Metazoa; phylum Arthropoda; class Insecta; order Coleoptera; family Curculionidae; genus Listronotus; species Listronotus oregonensis. Next base: position 39,579 of record JAHBCN010004371.1, read on the forward strand.
AAAAGCATCTAGATTTTTATGCAGAAAACAAAAATGTAACAAAAAATATAGGAAGTCATTTAAAAAAATGCACTTTGTTCTCGTGCGGACTTTTTGATACACCCTGTATACATAATGATCGCAAAATATAGAGCAGCAAAAACCAAAATATTTTTGTATAAAACATTTTTTCCCAATTTGAATATTTAAAGCAATAAACTGGGGATCTCACTTCACAGACTTACCCTGTATTACTTTACTCATAAAAGACCGTTTGTAGAGAATTCAAAAACCTACAAAATAGTTAAAAAAGCCGGAGAACGCTTAAAACAAACATTTTTTCAAAAATTCGTATCTCCGGTAATTTTCAATATTAAGAGCAGATTTTTTGGAAATGATAGTCAATAATATATACTTTGAACTGCCAAAAGATAAAAATTTTCGCATTAATAGTTTTTATTGAATCGCACTATAAACAAATTAGGCCCTTATCTTGCAAGTGCCGTGAATATTAGGTAAATGGTCCGATTTGAATTTTAAAACGGCTTTTTAAAGTTGAGATTAAAAGCTTCAAATTGTATATCTCACATTTTTATAAAAGTTTGGGGAACATTGGTAAAAATGCTTGTAAACCTAGCGCATTTAGCGAAAATTATGTCAAGCGTCCGATGCACGAAGCCCGTCTTCGCTGCTGGGTGCCTCCTCCACGTTTCGGTCGCGAATTTTCGCTCGACGCGCTAGGATTACAAGCATTTTTGACAATGTTCTTCAATTTTATATGATAATGTAAGATATACAATTTGTAGCTTTTAATCTTAACTTTAAAGAGCCGTTTTAAAAATTTAAATCGGTCCATTTACCTAATATTCACGGCACTTGCAAGATAAGGGCCTAATTTGTTTCTAGTGCAATTGAATAAAAACTATTAATGCGATAATTTCTATCTTTTGGAAGCTTAAAGTACATGTTATTGACTATTATTTTTCAAAAAATCAGCCCTTAATACTGAAAATTACCGAAATAACGAATTTTTAAAAAAAGGTCTGTTTTAAGGGTTTTTCCGGCTTTTCTCGGTGAAAAATGGTCGGATTGGGATTTTTCAAAAATCATTTAGTAGGTTTTTGAATTCTTCACAAACGGTTTTATATGAGTAAAGTAATATAGCCAGTACTTTTTGTTATATTAAAAAATTGAAAAAAAGTCCCTTTTCTTAATTATTATTAAAAAAAAAATACCTGAAAAAAAATTGGTTGGATTTTTCACTTTAGTAATCTACAGGTTATTATGGAAGACATGTCGCAGTCAGATATGGGTTAACATTAATTACAAAAAAAATCTATATTGATTGGACTATTATTTAAATTCAAAATCTAACGACGCTGGCATTTTAAAACTGCTGTATCACACTACTAAATAGATTTAGATACACCAATAATAGGCCAGATTGTTTTTCTTTAGTCGTAGAATAAAAATATGTAACTTGCCTTGTTATAATTTAATAATTTAGTGGCTTAAAAAAATCAATAAATAAATTTTATGCCTTTTTTAATTAAAAAAAAATCAATTTTAAATAGTAATAACTTAAGCATAAATGACATTTTGTTGACAGTTAGGGTTTCGCTTTAAAATTGGTAAATTTTTCTATAATTTAAGCATTTATAAAGTTTTTTTATTTAAAATATGGCTTAGTTATAAGTAAAAAATCTCTGAAATAACACAATTTTAAAATATATTTTTTTACTAAATTTGCAATATATGATTTAAATTATTCTTTTTTAATAAGACTAAAATTTAACAAATTTTCGCCACTTTCAAAGCATAAGAAAGTTTTAAATTCAAAATTAGGGGGTCAAAATACATGAAAATACAATGAAACGTCGTTGACTTTAATAGGCCACGAAACCTTCCATAAAAACCTCGTATGGCACAAAAAATAAATTTTACAGGAGACACAAAAGACTATTATTCTGCACTATTTTGCCTAAAAAGATTTAATTTTTTTACATGTGTAAAATTTAAATTAACACCCACTAAATGTTTTGAAGTGAGAAAACACTCTGTAGTCACTTAAAAAATGCAGCCAATCTTCCTTGGATATACAAGGTTTTCACACTAACTCCACTTAATCTTGGGAGCAGCTGATATACGTGGTTCCTGTTGTTGTCTGTAGAGGGCAGCACTGCGCAGATGGAATTTGTGTAACAGCTGCTATATATCAAATACGTGGTTTCCTATCTAAAACCACAAACATTTCATTAAAAAAATTCAAATACGAGATTTTTATACTAAGCCATCAATATTTGATAAAACTCGCATGGACATTGGTTGTTTTAGCCAAACTAGGCAATATTCCAATCGCATCATTTAGCTGAATGTGGTACTTCTTACTACAATAGTCTATCAGGATAAGACAACATGATTTTACCATAGCGAACAGCACCATTTTTTAAATTGACATTAGTTGTTTTTTCCAAAAAAAAACTTTCAATTCGTAAAAATGCTTTTTTATATTTTAGTGGCAAAACATCTACAATAATTTCTGTGATCTTCCTTGGTATTTGTGGAATAAAGAAGACAAAAAGCAGTATCTTCAAATTCTCTTATTTCTGGATAAGCATACTAAATGGTATTTTTTTCAGGATGTGGCTTTTAATAATTTCTATTTCGTAGGGGTAGGTCTTATATCAGAATTACAACATTGTTAAATATTAAAAATGAATACTTTATGGTTAAAAAATCAAATGCCATTGCGTATCACCAACACAATATTGGGTGATCGAAAATATTCCGTATAAAATTTTTTAAATATTAAACAAAGTATGATTCACCTTTTATTTACGTATTGTTCTCACAATATAATAAAATATAATATACCTTTTTAAAATCTTGCGCCTTTAATACTGATATTAAAAATTAATTTAGTTAAAGAATAAAATAAAACCAGGAATAACATTTGATTTATAATTATGGACTATTAACATAAGGTCCCTGAGAAGCTTTTATTAATAACTTAAATTACCGTATACTGAGTAAAAAAAACTATAATGAAAAATATTTAATTTTATCCATATTTAAAAGTACAAAAGATACTGGTTGTTAAAGCACACACTTAGACAATTGATGACCAAGGGTTCTTTTACGTTTAAAATAATCGGTGTTTAGTTTGATATTGGGGCACAAAATATGGTCAAATTATATTTCAATAAATCCTTAGCATTAAACACTCAAAAAGTAACCCTTTTAATTTTTTTTAATTAAACTTTTATAAGATTTCTTTTCGTTGCCATAATTATTTTCCAAAAACTCTATTTACACTATTTATAATATTTTAAGTGTAATTTGTGTTTTTTTTTTTAATTTTAGATCTTCAAGGTTTGGTTTACCTATGGAAATGCATTTTATAGCCTTAAGAATAAAAAATAAAACGTTTGCTACAATTATTAAAATAACTCCTATGCGGCATCATAAGTACCAGTATATCACATGCAACGTTACGCACTTAATTCTATTTATAACACACTAATTTCTTGCAATTAAATATATTTAAAACACCATGTTATTTTATTTACAACAAATAGGCGATGGCACTCCGAGAGAAAAGTATTCCGTATTTCCATTTCAATTTTAGTTGTAAAAACCTATTTGCCTCAGATTCAGGATATAAGGGTTTTTAAAGGAGCTAGGTCAAAATTTGGAAATTTAAAATGGCGTATTCAAAATGGCAGATTTTGGCATTTATAAACGATCTATCTTAAATAAGAAATATAAAGAATCGATTTCTTTTGGAATCGGATTTTTCCAAAAAGAAATAGATTCCTGATTATTTTAAAATTATATAACGAAACCGGATCACGGATCCTATTTTTAAGTAATTGATTTTAGCCTCCTGATCCTTCAGAGGGAATCGATTCCTGGATTTGATTTCAAAAGGATTCGATACCTACCCAGCTCTGGCACAAAGCACAAATATGACTCTATTCCATTTTCGTTGGATAAATCTGTATGTACAGGGTCTTTGATTATATTTACGTGGCTTCTGAGGCCTTTATTTTTGAAGACAGAAAAAAATGTTTTAAATAAAAATTGTAGGATTTTTTCCATATTATCTTTTGAAATTATCATTAAAAAAATATCGCAATAAAAAAATGGAAAAATATTGGCAACTTCAACATTTTTAAATGGAACAACGATCTTTTTTCTGATCTTTTTTGATTTTAATATATATATATATATATATATATATATATATATATATATATATATATATATATATATATATATATATATATATATATATATATATATATATATATATATATATATATATATATATATATATATATATATATATATATATATATATAATGGGCGATAGTAGAGCTAAAATAAGTCGAAAAGTTTATATGACATATGTGTCAAAACTTGACAGATTTTTGTCTAAACGATGTTAAAGTCATGCACTTTGAAAGCAGTTATTTCTGTATACCGTAACAACTGGAAACTTTTATCTTAATCGCTTATCAGTAGATTCATATGATAATAAAATAAACTTAATTTTAAATGTTTTAGTCTACAAATAAAAAAAAATTAATAATTTTTTAACAATTGTTCTCCCAGTTAAAAATTAAAAAAACAATTGGCAACAGAGCGCCACCTTTGTGAGTAATGTCAGTCGTACAAAGAAGCTTACCGATCCGGCCACGATATTTTTGTTTGTTGTGTGACTGATGAAAACGGAATGTGTGCGACCGAAAAATGTTATTCTTTAAGCAAAACAAAAAAGTGCTGTTTTAAAGCATAATAATTTGTGTTTTTAAAATGGATATTAAGCCTAATCTTATGGTAAGTACAATTATTTTTTAATTACAAATAAAAAGCAAACAATAATTGATTTTTTTTTACTTAAATTTAATATCAAAATAAATTGCAGGAAGTAATTTTTATTATTTGTAAATGAACATCTCCTTAAAAAAAGTGTAAACAGTGCAAAAAACTCACAAACAACGTTTGAAGTTGAGACTTGCTTCGACGAAACAGGCGCGGTGTTGCCAACTTTTTGAAACTTTGAAAGGGCAGATTTCGAAAACAATTAACTTTTGACACATATATTCTTGGCTTTTTCATATATACAGGGTGTAAAAAGTATGATGCTCATCATTTTAATGGGCCATAGTGGAGCTCAAAATAAGTCGAAAAGTTTATATGACATATGTGTCAAAACTTGACAGATTTTTGTCTAAACGATGTTAAAGTCATGCACTTTGAAAGCAGTTATTTCTGTAAACTGTAACAACTAGGAACTTTTGTCTTAATCGCTTATCAGTAGATTCATTTGATAAAAATAAACTAAATTTTAAATGCTTTAGTCTACGAATAAAAAAAAATAATAATTTTTCAACAATTGTTCTCCCGGTTAAAAACTTAAAAAACAATTGGCAACAGAGCTATTATTGTGCGTAGTCAGTTGTCCAAAGAAGCTCACCGAAACGGCCACGCTATTTTTGTTTGTTTTTAAATAGGGAAACGTATTGCATGTGTACCAAAGAGTGATGAAAACGGAATGTGTGCGATCAAGAAATCTTATTCTTTAAGCAAAACAAAAAAGTGCTGTTTTAAAACATAATAATTTGTGTTCTTAATTGGATATTAAGCCCATTCTTGTGGTAAGTAAAATTATTTTTTAATTAAAAATAAAAACCAAACAATAATTGATTGTTTTTTACTTAAATTTAATATCAAAATAAGTTGCAGGAAGTAATTTTTATTATTTGTATGTACTTAAATGAACATCTCAGTGAACAGTGTAAACATGCAAAAACACAAAAAACGTTCGAAGTTAAGAGTCGCTTCAATGAAACAGGCGCGGTGTTGCCAACTTTTTTAAACTTTGAAAGGCCGTAATTTCGAAAACAAATAACTTTTGACTTATATGTTCTTGGCTTTTTTGACTTGTTTTATCCTTATTGCCCATTAAAATCGTAAGCATCATACTTTTTACACCTGTATATATATATATATATATATATATATATATATATATATATATATATATATATATATATATATATATATATATATATATATATATATAATATACCGGGTGACAACGAAATCACTACCCAGCCTTTTATTTTCTTGAATAAAAACATATAGCTTTCAAATTTTAGGATGCTGTAATATATCATAAGATGCTGATTTTGGATATTATAACATGTCTCTATCACTTCCGGTATAACCGGAAACGACATCAACTTTGATTTTTTTAATGGAATACCCTCTATATTTTTTAAAATTTGGATTCTACGGATCATTTCTGATATAAAGTGTATATTATGTCCTATACTTATCTCTGCTAGTTTCTGAGAAAATGGCGATTAAAAATGTCCAAACTACCGCATATTATGCAGTTTTATGGGAAAACAAATAAATAATATAAAAAATTATTATGTTTAATTTATTTTTTTCCAAAGACTTTATCTGTAGAGGTCATAATAAAACTACTTCCGGCTTTAGCGGAAGTGCTGCGAAAATTGACTTTTCCAATAATGTTACTTCAAAAATGTAAATGCAACACCCTGTATATTTTGTTAAATTTCGTTTCTATGGGTCATTCCTGATATAAAATCTGTATAATATCCTATACCTATCTTTGTTAGTTTTTGAGAAAATAGCGATTGAAGATGTCCAAACGACCGCACATTATGCAGTTATAGGGGAAAACAAATAAATGTTAGAAAATTAATAAGCCTAAATTCAGGCCGTCTCTTTGGAGCAATTTTGTTATTTTAATATTAGTTTTTATTTAAGAAGGTAATTAAAAAATAATTTAGAATTAAATTAAAAAATATTAAATGTTTCTAACGTTTATTTGTTTCCCTATAACTGCATAATATGCAGTCGTTTGGACATCTTTAATCGCCATTTTCTCAAAAACTAACAAAGATAGGTATAGGATATTATACAGATTTTATATTAGAATGACCTAAATCCCAAATTAAAAAACATACAGGGTGTTGCATTAATTTTAGTAATATTATTGAAAAAGTCAATTTTCGCACTCCGGTAAAGCCGGAAGTCTTTTATAATGACCTCCACAGATAAGTCTTTAGAAAAATTAAATTAAACATAATAATTTTTTATAATTTATTTGTTTTCCCATAAAAGTGCATAATATGCGGTAGTTTGGACATCTTTAATCGCCATTTTCTCAAAAACTAGCAGAGATAGGTATAGGACATAATATATATTTTATATCAGAAATGATTCGTAGAATCCAAATTTTAAAAAATATACAGGGTATTCCATTAAAAAAATCAAAGTTGATGTTGCTTCCGGTTAAACCGGAAGTGATAGAAACATGCTGTAATATCCAATATCAGCATCTTATGATATATTATAGCATCCTAAAATTTGAAAGCTGTATGTTTTTATTCAAGAAAATAAAAGACTGGGTAGTGATTTCGTTGTCACCCGGTATATATATATATATATATATATATATATATATATATATATATATATATATATATATATATATATATATATATATATATATATATATATATATCATATATGACACTTTCTCCCTAGACGCGTTTCGCCTGCCTTACAGGAACTAAGTTAATGTAAGGCAGGCGAACGTCTAAGAGAAGTGTCATAGCACAAAGGAAACAGGTTGTCTGCTTTTAACTGTCTTAAAACGGAGTTACGTTCTTTCGTATACACCAAGACAGTAGGGAATTTTTATTCCTATTTTTCCACATATTTAATTACCCACTCCGGTAAAACCCGATGTCGATTCTGCTGAATGTGATTTCAGTACGGCATCCTTTTCTTCATTTTATAGCTTTTTCGTTCAATAACCTTTCTTACTTGGTATTTAATAGTATCTATAGATGGTACCCGTTTTTAAGGATATAATAAGTAATATTCCCTTAGCACTGTTGTCCCATTATTATTATTACCATAAAAAAGATGCCCTAATAGTGATTTTTTGTTCTTCTGAATAGCCCATCGACAAAAAAGCAATAAAAACTACTTTTAAGAGTTAAAATAATATATTTCAACTTTTTTTCAATATCAATACGTCAAATTTATTAAAACAATTTTATTGTTTTAATAGCTTTATTGACACTAATATGATTTATTCTCAGTTTATTTATATTTTTAGCTTTAATATCTCAAAAATGGTTCATCCAAATATCCTCAATGTATATATATTAGAAACTAGAAAAAAAAGATCTGATATTTTAGCGCGAAATATACAGGGTGTTCCATTTAAAAAAGTTGAAGTTGCCTATAATTTTTAATTTTTTTATTGCGATATTTTTTTACTGATAATTTCAAAAGATAATATGAAAAAAAACCTACAATTTTATATAAAATATTTTTTTGTCTTTAAAAATAAAGGCTCCAGAAGTCACGTAAATATAATCAAAGACCCTGTACGTGCTCACGTGTATTCCCTGGGACCAGAATTGATATTTTATTTTTATTTTTATGACAGACTAGAATACACACGGTCAATCATCCGTTTACTAACCGTTTATAAAGAATCCAAAGAATCCACTAATTTTTTTTAAGTTCACACTAATACGAAAACAATATTGGCTTTGTGATAAAGACTCTCTTTGATTTTGTATATATATATATATATATATATATATATATATATATATATATATATATATATATATATATATATATATATATATATATATATATATATATATATATATATATATATATATATATATATATATATATATATATATATATATATATATATATATATATATATATATATATATATATATATATATATATATATATATATATATATATATATATATATATATATATATATATATATATATATATATATATATATTTATATATATATATATATATATATATATATATATATATATATATATATATATATATATATATATATATATATATATATATATATATATATATATATATATATATATTGTAAATGACAATATTCAACAACATTTACAATTAGGATTGCTAATAATAACCTTTATTTTGTAGTAAATGAGTACCTTAAGTTCTTTTTTAGATAATAAAATGGTTTCAAAAACTTTCCTTTCTCAAAGGCAGGAAAATGTGTTCTATTAACTTAATGCATTTTACCACTTTTTTTAAAGATCGTTAGTGTTAAACTATCACCTAGTTAAAGCGACTTAATCTAATATCTATAATGATGCTTAAAAGAATATTTAATACCAGCTTTACTTTTAATACCGTTTTGTACACGTAAACACGTTGTTATAAGAAAATTCTTTAAATTCCTAAACAATGTCAGAAAACTGTAAACGAGGATTTACTTTTGGTAAGGTATTTTTAAAGCCAAATTCAAAGGGGGCAGGCTGGACAGCTGCCCGGGGTCCCAACAAAAGCGGCGCCCCTACAACATAAAATAATAATTTTCTAATTTAGATTTTTTTTTCTTTTATGCAAATACCTTTTTATATTTAAATATAGGATTACATTATAAATTAAACGAATAATATTATTCTAAATTATTAACTTGCTAAAGTTGGAATTACCTATTTCCATTTGTAGTTACGTCATCCAGGTAAGAAAAAACGTATGCCGTAAATAAATAATTAGATATTTTTATCAATCAATATTAGTTTAGAAAATTTACTTTCACGTTAAGAAATTAATAGCCTTTTATGTTCTTTATACGTTCAGAAAAACAAATAATAATTTAGTAGTATATTATAATTTTTTTATTCGTTTATAAACTTTTAAAGTCAAAAAATAAAAATAATCTTGTAGTATTTATTTATTAACAAAATTAATAACAATTAATAATTATTTTTATAAATCATAAATAATGAACAAACGCAGCTGATAATTTTAAATATATAAGCTTTTTTAAGTAGAAGAGGGACAAGTTCAAAACAAGATCGCAATTTAAATTGTGAATGTAATACAGCGAGCACTGGATGTAAAAAAACTTTTTTTAATAAAAAGAATGGTATAAAGTTATTTTAACATATAGGAAAAAATAAAAATACTGACAGTTTCATTTACTTGCTCATGAAAAAAAATACTGCCTTAATAAATATGTCAACACATCAAAATGTAAATACCAATTAAAAAAATAAAACATAAAAACTAAAAAAAATGGCAACATATTGAAATGCCAAGTTAATATAATTTTAACGGCATGATTAAAAACTTAAATTCTTCTTTATGTTTGCGATCATTGTTAAGCTTAATTTTGTTGCATATGTGGTACATTCTCAATTTAAAGTGCTATTCTTTTTTAACTTGTTTTTTTTTCTAGTAAAAGAAAAACAAGGTATTTAAAATTATCAACTGCGATCGTTTATTAAACCTAATATATTTTTTTCTCTGCATTATTTAAAAAATTTTGAAATAACTTTTGACAACAAGTTGACACACCAATGTTTTTGAGTGACAGTGACGGATAGTTTACATAATCAAAAATATAAAAAATAAATAATCATTGGACATTATTTTTTTTCAAAAGTTTGTTTTTACAACTATTTGGAATATACTTAACAAAGATAAACATAAATGGCGTCATTAAAAATGGGTATAGTTCCGGCTTTACTACGCCACTAGTAAATACTAATAACCCTCGGACTCTTCTATGTCGTTCACTCTAAATTTAGTAGCAATAGCTGCAGCCGATCCTGCCGCCATAACATTTTTTAATTTGTTAGAGTTATTTTATGTTTTTTTTTCTTTCTCTATATATAAATATAATTGGTTAATACAATACTTAACATCTGCATAATTAGACAATGGCAGCAGTAAAAAAATATTAGTGTTTTTAAAAAAGCAAATATTACTCTACATACATTTACAAATTATGCTCTTAAAGCACTATTGAAAGGTTACAATCCAATTAGAGAGTAATTATCTACAATTTCGAAGACAGCGAGCAGTAATTAAAAACTCGTAGCGATGTAAATAGTTTGTATTATAACCGAATGTGTTTACTGGAAGCGAAAATATTTGTAATATTTTAGAACAAAATATTAGAGAGGACAAACAGCACAAGCAATATTTTTAAAATCCTTTTATATTGACCTTAATTTAGATCACACTTAGATCACATAAAGAATGACAACTTCGAAATATGTGAATCAAAGGGCACGTAATTAGGCGCCACCACCACTGGATTATGGAAAGGTTCCGAAGACTGAAATGACATCAAAAAAAAAACTAGAACTCCAAGCTTTACTTCTATTAGAGATCAATTTATTTCTTTTCTACATCAGATGGTCTATTGTGGAAAATTCTTTTCGAAATCCGGCCTGCTCCACAGGTTGGTATAAATCGAATTTCTGTGTCAGCCTGTTTGTTAAATCTTTGTAAAAAGTTTATAGAGGTGCGATAATAGGCTGATGGGTATGTAGTTTTCTATATTTGTTAAGTCCCCCTTTTTGAACAATAGTATGACTTCGGCCAGCTTTTTGGTATTCTGCCCTCATGAATACATTCACTGAAAAGAATCCGGATATATTTTTCCAATAAGGTTCCGCCCAGTTTAATCATTTCGATCGTTATTCTATCTTCACCAGGACACTTGCCGTTCTTTATTTTACTTAGTGCACCTTGTATTTCTTTCTTTGTAATATCTGGTATATCTTCCGATCCAACATTCAATATTTTTTTCAGTTCTATCCATTAGTTGTTCAATGGAGGAATGAAGGGTAGTGTAGAATTCTTCTATAGTTCTTGCGATATCCTTTTAATTTCTTATAATTATGTTGTTTTTGTTCCTCAATTTTACTAATTGTGTTCTTCCCCTTGATAATTTCGATCTTAACACCCTCATGTTACTGTTTTGTTTAATGGTATCTTGTATTAATTTGGTGTTGCTACTTCTAATGTCCTTGCGTATTTCCTTTTTAATATTTTTTTTAGTTCCACGTGCTGTTCCGTGTGTCTCTGTAGATTTCTTCGTTGGCTCATAAGATTTAGGGTGTTAACTGATAGTTTGTTCTTGGTATGTTTTTTGCCCCTTGAGCATATCTTTTTTACGCTTGTATGGATGCTGGTTTGTATTTTCTCGGCAATTTGATCTATACTAAGGTCGGTGACAGAATTCATAGACTGTAGCTTATTTTTTAGTTCTTTCTGATATTTATCTCTGTCTAATTTAATATTTCTTGTGTTGTGGGAAAACGTGACGCGTTGACTAACTTATTTTTTTCTGTCTGCAAGTTAGAGGTAAAATGGTCTCGAACAAAACGATGGTCGCTACCAGTGTGTATTTTGTTTATTACTGATACGTCTCTGCATATTGTTCTCGCATTTGTTAGTATGTAGTCTATTTCAATTTCTGTGACGCCATCTGGACTCCTCTAAGTCCATCTTCTTTGTTCTGGTTTTTGAAAGAAGTATTAAGGCAATACAATTTCTTATTTGCTAGGAAGTTAAGTAGCATTTCGCCTCTGATGTTCCTATCGCCCGGTCCAAACATGCCTATGTTTTCTGGGTCGTCTTGGATTTTTTTTCCTAATTTAGCATTGAAGTCGCCAGTAATAACGGTAAATTTTGTCTTCTCCATTTTTGACGCTCTGGATATGTCCTCGAAGTTGCTCCACTTCTTTATCTTCTGATGAACTAGTTGGAGCGTGTGCATGGATCACTTGTAGAGAGTACCTGCTGTTGAGACTTATGGTAATGTATATAACACGGTCAGACACTGCTTGGTAGCTTGTGATTAGATGTTTGATGGTTTTATTGATCATAAGGGCTACTCCTCCTAGATGGTGGTTGGTATCGTTATTGTTTTGGAATAATATGTGGCCCGATTTCAATGTATTCACTTTTTGTCCCGGCAAACGTGTTTCGCATAGCCCGTTTATGTGCCACTTGATATCCTTTAGTTCTTCGTTAAGTTCCAATTGATGTTTCTTGTCTCTCATATTTCTAATGTTGTATGTTGCTATGAATAATGATTATCTGTTTATAGTCGTAGCTGAATTTTTGCTCCCCCCAGATTCCATGGAGCAGACTGCGTTTGCAGTGTGGGATTTTAAGCTTTTCGCTTTACCCACCTGGGGACTATCCTTCGTTTTAAGACTTAGCATATCTTGGAAATAGGAAGATTTGGCAATTTGAAATGCCACGCATGCAGCGGGTTGGCGAGTATGAATTTCAGCCGCACCTAACCTGCGCGGGATTTTACTTAGCTTCACCTTCTGCTCTTCGAGACCTTACCGGCAAGGGTGGCCCTACCAGTAGCTACGCTACAGCCGGCATCGCTCCCTGGCTATAAAGACTACTGAGCCCTCTCACCAACGACAAGGTGCTAACTCCCCTGGAGAGGGTTGGATTTCTACATCATGTGAAAAACTTTCAATTAAATTAAAGTTTACTCATCAAAACAGTGAACGTAGGTGGCAAACTTGTACAATTCTATAAATATTTTAATACATTTAAAGAAGCAATCGGCTTATCAAATATAAGCAAGGATCTTTAAATGCACAGGTTTCTGAAAAAAAGGAATGCGGATGATGCGTTTTCAAACGCTGAGGTGTAACTTCGTTTATATTTAGTTCTAATGCAAACTAATTACAGTAAAAAAAGATCTTTTTCCAAGCTCAAGTTAGTTAAAAATGATCTAAGACTGGTCAAAAGCTTTTAATCATCTGTCTATAATGAGTGTTAAGCACGTTTTTTTAAAGGAATCAGATGTGCCTGAAATAATCAAACCATTAAAAAAATCTGGAATAGCCAAGGACTTTAATGACAGATTATAAGGGTGGCCCCCTTTTTGCAACTTTTGAAAAATTAAGCGGCGGCACCCAAAAAGGTTAAATTGAATGAAAAAATACCCCGACTAAAATTTCATTTTGATCGGATAGGGAGAAATGGTGCCGCATGCATCGTGTGCAAAAACTTGACTTGCAGCGCTAGCGAGTTAGATTTCTTTTTTTTTATAAACTTATGTCTATTATTAAGACATATTACCAGCAGTTGCTTTACATTATTTTTTTTAATTATATACTTCTTTTAGCTTATTATTTCTTTAAACCGCAATAAAATATTTTCTACATTTTTTTGAAATTACTTTTAGATGGAATATTCTTCATTAATCTCAACATATTCTTTTTAAAACTGCCGGTCAAATATCCATGGTTTTGCAAGTTATTATGGATAAATATATATTTATCTTTAATTCTAAACACATATGAAATAGGTTATTTACTTTATACAAAGAAGAGTTTTGACTTTTTTGTAAGACACTTCTATGCAACACTTATCAGAAATTATGTAAGTATATTATTTTTAGTATTATGATTTCAAGCCACACGGCTTTGCACTCCCTCTAAGGGGAACATTCACTCATCCCAGACATCTTCAGATATTATTATTATTATTTACAAAGATCCGACATGACGTATCCCATGGCTCCGACCCCATAGGGCGTCATGCGGAAGGTTATCTGTATCGAAGACCACTCCTCGCGTCCGCTCGGTCAGTGATCTTCGGCCAAATTCATTTGCCTCAGTCAACGAAGGGACCCAAGGACAACAGATTTCTGTATTTTCATCACCAGTTGTTCGGGTGAATGTTGACATGCGGGAATACACTTCATCCTGGCATGCTAGTAGGAAACCCTCGGTCTCAGACTTGAGCTCAGCAGATTTTAAAAACCCAAACGTGAGGTTTCGAGATAGATTGAGTCTTTCTATGTTTTGGTAAAATACTCCGTGTTGCGGCTTATTAATGTGATCTTCTAAAAGCATCTGCTGTTCTGCTCTTTTAACTGCAATTTTTACGGCTTTAGACTCAAGTCTTACAAGTGACTGGTCGTCGTTTGAATCTAATGCAAATCTGAGACCGAATTTCTCCGCTGCTCGCTCCGCTGCCTTGAATAGAAACGCTCCAACATTAGCCATTTCGTGTGCTCTTACTAGTTGCATCAGTGGATCAGTACTATTGGCAACTTGACAAGCAAGACTCAAAACCAGCCGATCGTGCATACACTCTAAGCTTAAAAGGCCGCGACCTCCCTGGTGGCGTGGGAGGTAAATACGGGATGTTGATGAGCGCGTGTGAATGCTACGGTGAAGATGCATCATTTTTCGTGTGCTGACGTCCAGCTCGCGCAGTTCCTCTCGCGTCCACTTAACCACTCCAAAAGAGTAAAGCAATACAGGCACTGCTAGCATGTTGGTAGCAAGGACCTTATTTATTCCCGATAATTCGGATTCCCAAATTCTCCGTAAACGTCGCCTGTAATTTCTTCTAAGCTCGGTCTTCACAGCTCTAACATCTTGAGTCCGGTTTTGGTCGATTCCTAGATATCGATAATTTTCGTTGTTTTGTAGAGGGCGGAGTAGCGTGCTATCGGCAAGCTGGTCAGCTTCTAAATCGTTCCCGTACCGGCCCTTATTTAGCTTAAGTTTTGCACACTTGTCGAGGCCGAACTCCATTCCAACATCCCTGGTGTATTCGTGAACCACTTTAAGAGACTGTTGTAGGTCTCGCTCGCTAGTTGCGTACAGTTTTAGGTCATCCATATAAAACAGATGGGTTACCTTATGCTCACGTCTTCCAGGTGGTCCACAGCAATATCCGCGTGTCTTTCGAAGAGACACAGATACGGGAAGCAGCGAAATACAAAATATCAAAGGACTGAGTGAGTCACCCTGAAATACGCCCCTTTTAAACGTAATGGGTTCGATAATATTTTTTGTTCTCCCGATGTTATAGAGAACTTTGATTTCCAAAGTGACATCAGTCGCTCAATGCATCGGATTAGGTTAAGAGGAACCTTAAGATCTTTAAGCAGATGCAACAGTAATTCGTGAGATGTTGTGTCAAACGCTTTTTTGTAGTCAATCCCCGCCATATTAAAATTTCGTTTGTATTGGATTGAGTCTTGTGTAATGCATCTATCAATAAGGAGATTTTCTTTGCAACCATTGATTCCTCTTTTTCCTCCTCGCTACTCCCCTACATCAGAGAGTATGGGATCAACTGCACTCAATGTTCTAGAATATAAAATTCTGGTGAAAGCCTTGAGGCAAGTATTGAGGCAAGTGATCGGTCTTTAGTTTTTGGTTCGGCCTTCAACAAACCACGCAGGAATTGGTGTGTCCCCGTTAAGCCAATAATCAAATATTCTGGCTAAATGTGGATGTGTACTGGGGAATTTCTTCCACTAGTAGTTGTTAATACCATCCGGACCAGGTGCAGAATAGTTTTTTACACCATCTAGAGCACTTTTCACCTCCTTCGGCGTGATCGGCGCACTCTCATGCTGGTCGAGCTGCTTGTCCGCACAATAGGCTCTAAAGTTAGTCAATGCTGGAATGTCTCGTTGTAATGGCTTTGAGACTTCGTAAACATCCTTCCAGAACTATTCCACAACATTTGCTGATGGCGGATTTTCAATTGTTGGTGTTGAGTCTGCGAGAAAGCTAGAAGGCCTAGTTACAAATTTATTTGTGTCTCTTATCCCTCTAGCCTTTTTCTTTAAGCTGTTGTTTATAACACCCAAGGATCTTATACGGTCCAGGCAACGCTGTTTGATGATGAGAAGC
The DNA here is from genome assembly GCA_019359885.1 of Listronotus oregonensis. Lineage (NCBI taxonomy): Eukaryota > Metazoa > Arthropoda > Insecta > Coleoptera > Curculionidae > Listronotus > Listronotus oregonensis. The sequence continues at coordinate 56,135 of JAHBCN010004371.1, forward strand.
GCACGTCTGGTAAGTGTATGGTGTTTTTGGCGTAGCTTTAAAGCTATTTTCCTTATCTTTTCAGTAAAAGGTCTGTTGGATGATATATATTCTAATACACTTTGTATACGCGATGTCTCTTGCCGCGTCAAATCTATTTTCTTGGCTATTTGCTGCATTCGGCGTTCGGTTTTTGAAGAGAATGGTAAAAGCTGTTTGAGTGGTTGTTAGGAATAAGTTGTTTCGCAGCCTCATAAACAGCGTTGTTAAGTGCCAATATATCTGTATGTTCTGAAAGTCTATCCCGAAGTGCGTTGTCCGCTTGTGCGATATTATGAGGCTTTATGTAGGACTTTATATTAATGTTTACAAGTCTTTCGGTTAATTTATTATCGGCGTTCCCGGGAGCAATCTCGTTCACCGTATTCTCCGCAGGCTGGTCCTCTTCTGGATCCTGGATAGGTTCCGGGTCCTGAGTTGGCTCCTGTTGTTTTGGAGTTCTAACATAACCAGAGCGGTTAAGATAAGCTACATAGTCTCTCAAACGCTGTTCAGAGAGATGACTGAATTCAGGGTGTTTAGCACACCATGGCATGCATTCGTCTCATGTAGCCCCTAGTGGTGGGGTCGCTGAATGCATATGCATCCATCAGATCGTCCACGTGAAGCGTCCATGTCCATTGCCAAGGTCGTTTAAGGGCGTCCGTCCAGTTGCTCCTCCAAACTGCCCTGCACCCCTATCCGAACGGGGGGGATTGTTGGGAGCTTGCTCATCATTGCTTTTTGTGACAATGCGAGATATCCGCGCCCCTGCGGGATGTCACCCCCAGAGTCTCGGAGGTTACCGGTATTACATAGACTACCGGACCGTTTTAAGGCCTCTCTTAGGTTGCTGTTGGTACCCGCAACTTCTTCAAGCTCGCTGGCAGTACCATCTTGCTTGGATTGTTCGTGTTCGGTAGCACCAGGAACAATGCCAGGCATTTTCCTAGTGGCCAGACTTATCTTTTATTATTATTATTATTATTATTTCACGTTTCCACAGTTTTTTCTGGAATAAAGCGCGGATTCATCGGTCCATAGACAAGTTGAATTGCTTTTTGAATGTGTTTATAACACTTAGTTTTCCCCTATTACCCTCCTAACAATAGCACAGGTGTCCAAGATTACCGCTTTCTGGATAGGTATATGCAGGTTCCAGGGCAAGCCGAGTTGACTAAGACTGTTGTTTAGTGTTCTAGGTATCTCCCCAGTGGCCCCGATGACGATAGGTAGGATGACCACAGAATCCATGTGCCACATTTGTTTTATTTCATCTGCCAGAGGTAAGTACTTACTTATTTTTTCATTATACGTTTTTGTGATATTGGTCGCGAGTGGGACAGCGAAATCCACTATAAACGTCTTCTTTTCCTCCTTAAAGGTAAGTATTAGGTCAGGGATATTGTTTGTTATTGGCCTGTCTGTTATGATTTTACGGTTCCAGTAGATCGTATACGGGACGTAATACGGGACAGAGTCTTCCACGTTCATGTGTTTTTCTCGCAGCTTTTGGTGTACAATTTGGCCGATCCTGTTGTGCCTGTCCAGATATGCTTTTGGTGCGAGCACAGGACATCCCGCTATTATATGCTCTAAGTACTCGCTCCTGTCATTACACATTCTACATTTGGTGTTATCGACCTGCTCCCTTAGAATCATCCTCTTGTACACTCTTGTTGCAATAACTTGATCTTGAATAGCTGTCATAAACCCCTCGGTTTCTATAAATAAGTTTCCATGGCGCAGGTAAGCCGTTGAAGCTACCTTATCGATGGATTCATTTTCAATTGCAGCCAGGTATTTACCATGAAGGGGCTTACTTCGCCACTTAGCTATAAGTTGATCGGGTGTTAGAGTGTCCTCGAGTGGGTCGAAATCCCTATTGGCCAATCTTAGAGGTGTGGCTTTTTTGTCAGCTTGTATGACTGTACGATGGATTTGGCTGGTTTCGGCTTTATTATAGAAATAGTTCCTAAGATTAACTAGCTGTTTATTGTGTCTGGCGGTCACATCGGGTATTCCCCGCCCACCCATTTTTCGAGGAAGATGGAACCTTTCTATGCCTGAGTTCGGGTGATGGGCTCTGTGTTTTCGGAATTCAACACGGGTTTTGATATTAATTTGATCAAGCTCTGTTTTCGTCCAATTGATTATTCCAAAGCTATAGGTTAGTGATGAGGTGGCATATGTGTTTATGGCCGCAGCCGCATTTTTAGCCGACAATTTGGAGCGAAGGATCGAACGTACTCGCTGCAGGTAAGTACTACTCATCTTTTCTTTTGCGGCCTTATGGTCTATACCCCTGTCTTGTAGGTATCCTAAGTATTTGTACTGCTCCTCCTTCTCCATACCCTCCACATAACCCTAGTTGCCAGCAACCTGGCAGCCTCCGTGTTGCACCCATGCACCCTTCTCCATCCCATTAACTCTGCACTTGTCCAAGCCGAACTTCATCTGAATGTCGGTGCTAAAACGTCCGACACACGCTAACAAGTCCTCCATGTGTTTGGGGTTTTCGGCGTATAGTTTTAGATAGTCCATATACCACAGATGACTTATGGTCCTTTGGGAGTGGGGGAGGTTGTAGCCTTTGTTCTTCTTATTAAGCATCGTCGTAAGTGGCTTTAACGCTAAGCAGAACCATAACGGGCTCAGTGCGTCCCCCTGGAATATTCCTCTCTTGATGTTAATAATACCCGCATCAAGAGTCCCACCAGCTGTATTGAGCATTAGTTTGGTGCTCCATTGGGACATGGCGTGTTTAAGAAATCCGGCGACGTGTGGCTCAACTTCGTACAGCCCAAGAACCTCAGTCAACCATGTGTGTGGTACGCTGTCGAATGCTTTTTGGTAGTCAACAAATGCTGTGTAGAGGCTGCCCCTGGTGCTTTTCGCATGTGACATAATCACGGAGTCAATGATGAGTTGCTCCTTGCATCCTCTAGACCTTTTCCGACAACCTTTTGTTCCTCATCAAGCAATCCGTTAACTTCCAAGTAAGCGTAGATTTTCTCAGCCAGAACAGAGGTAAGTATCTTGTACAGCGTGGAGAGACAAGTGATGGGCCGATATTTACCAGGGTCATCAGAGCTTACACTAGTTTTTGGCAGCAAGTAGGTGGCTCCACACATCAAAAATCGGGGGTTTGTTCTGGGAATGTAAGCACGTATGTCAGACATCTAGCTAGATGGGCATGGGTTGATTTGAATTGTTTGTACCAGAAATTTTGGATGTTGTCCAGCCCAGGAGCTTTCCAATTTAATGTCTTACCTATGGCTCTGCTTACTTGGTCTTCTGTTATTTCCCAGTCCAACATTGTGCGAATTCCTGCGTTATGCCTTCTCTCTTCAGCAACCCATTTTTGTGTCTTATGATGGGTCGGTCTGCTCCAGATATTCTCCCAGAAGGTCCTGATAGCCTCCGCAGAAGGATGTTGTTGCGTCTCAGTCGCACTGTGCGTGCCCAGGGTTCAGTAAAAAGGCTCTTTGGCTTGATGTAAATTGCTGGTTTTGCTGTCGTCTAGCATTACTTATTTTATATCGTTTGAGCCCTTTCGCCAAAGCTGCAAGCTTTTGTTTGAGTAGATCCAAGATGGTGCCTGTAGTTGGATTGTCGTTTGATTTTTCTCTATTAACAATAATACTTGCAGATCTTTGGGCCTGTGTTAGTACACCCATTTCCTTTCGAAGTGTGGCGACTTTACCATTTAGTATTTTTTCTCATGGTGGAATAGCGGGGGGGCGGGTTTTTTTGGTAAGTTTGGCGACATTTCTTGGTGATTTAATGATAATGCTGTGCACGCCGCGGAGTATATAACACTGTGTAACTGTGATATACTAGTTTCACCATTTATTTTTAACTTAATAACATCATCAACATCACGCAAGATCTCTTGAGTTTTGTTGCCGAACCTTAACTTTGGTAGTCGCGGCTTGCTTAAAGGATCCATCCCGTCATATTGCAGGTGCACTCTATCAAATTCTAATTCTGCTGGCGATGGCTCTTGTGCTGGCTCCACTGCTGGTTCTTGTGCTGGCTCTTCGGGTGGTCTGGGAATCAGGCATTATTATTATTATTATTATTATTATTATTATTATTTTGTCTCCTTTCAGGGAAATTATAACTAGTTCGGCTTTTAATGCAAGAAACCAGTTACGGTAAGACTGATCCCAGAAACGACCTGACTATATTTGCGGCATCAAGGACCACCGACTTTTGCATTGGATGGTAAGTATTTTCTGGGATTCCAATTTTTTTAAATTGCTCTTTTAAATTTTTAGGAATTAATCCCATTGTCGATAGAATAAGAGGCACTATTTCGACCTGTTGCATTTGCCACAGTTGACTGACTTCCTGACGCAGTTCTGTGTACTTCGTTAGTTTTTCATTGATTTTCTTATCAATATTGGAACTGCTAGGGATCGATATATCAATGAGATAGGTCACTCTTTCTTTTTTGTGGATTACCGTAATATCAGGCCTATTGTGCTCAATTGTTACATCCGTCATAATTGTCTTATCCCAGTATATTTTTACATTATCATCCTCTACTACTGGGGGTGGCTGATATTCATAGTAGGGCTTGTTGTTGTCCAGAGTTATATTGTGTTTTCTTAGCAGAGACATGTAGACAATTGTAGCTACTTTGTTGTGTCTTTCTAGGTATTTGGTATTCGCCAATTTCGGGCAGCTCGATAATATGTGCTCTATAGTTTCATAGGATTGATTACATTTTCTGCACTTGTCTATTACATTGTTGTTTTTATGAATTTATTTTTCATAGTTTCTTGTGGCTATAACACGATCTTGAATACCTATGATAAAACCCTCAGTTTCCGGAATTAGAGTGCCACTCAATAACCACCTTAAGGATGCCATCTTGTCCACATTTTCATGCTGGAGCTCATAATGAAATCTTCCATGAAGTTCCTTAGAAGCCCAGCTTACAAGTTTATCCTGATCAGTATTCTGATTACCAGGCAGTTCGATGTTGTGTAAACTTAAGTTCAGGGGTGTGTATTTTTTATCAGCTCCTGAAACAGTAGTGTGCAGTCCATTAGTCTTCGCTTTAAAATATTCTCTAAGATGGCGTATTTGCTGATAACAAGCATTTTTTACGTCGGTGATTCCTCTGCCTCCCAGGTGTCTCGGCAAGGTGACTCTCTCGATGGAAGATCTTGGGTGATGCATTCTGTACTTAGTGAGGTGAGTCCTAATAGTCCTATTAATAGCGTCCAAATCCGTCTCAGACCATTTTATTACTCCAAAAGAGTACCCCAGAATTGGTATAGCGTAGCTGTTTATCGCTTTTACAATGTTTTTTGAAGTAAGTTTGGTTTTCAGGATTGACTTGAGTCTGACCTTAAAGTTCTTTGTCAACATTTCCTTGATCTTGCTGTGTTCAACCTTGTTTGACTGCAGGATCCCTAGATACTTGTACGGAATATGTTCCATGGCTGAGATTATTGTTTGCTCGTCTAGTCTAAGCTCTGGACCTTGTATTAGTTTTCCACGTACAATGGACACAGTTTGACATTTACTTAACCCGAAGGTCATGCCTATATCAGAGCTGATCCTGTGCACTAAACGAAGCTGAGACTCTAAATGATTTTTGTTTGCAGCATATATCTTTAGATCGTCCATGTAAAAAAGGTGACTAAGTACATGGCTCTGTCTTTGATTTTTTATCTCAAAACCATATCCTGAGTCCTTGATAGCGTTAGACAGCGGGTTCAGAGCTAGGCAGAACCATAGGGCGCTGAATGAGTCTCCCTGAAATATTCCTCTGCGTAGATTGATTTGTCCGGTACGGGCTTCAATTCCTCTAGTTTTTAAGCTTAGGACTGTACCCCAGTTTTTCATGGTATGTTTGAAAAAATTTACTATTTTTGGATCGATGTTATAAATCTCTAGTACTTTTAGGAGCCAGCTGTGTGGTACAGAGTCAAAAGCTTTTTGATAATCGACATAGGCTGCATATAAGTTTCTATTTCGATTTCTTGCTTGTTCTAGAACTACAGAGTCTATTATGAGTTGCTCCTTACATCCTAGTGCCTTATTTATACACCCTTTCTGTTCTTCTGTGAGTATATTGTTGGCCATAAGATAAGCATAAATCTTTTCACATATGGCTGCAGAGAGAATTTTATACATTGTTGGTAGACATGTTATGGGTCGGTATTTTGAGGGGTCAGCAGTAGCATCACCTTTTGGAATAAGGTAAGTAACACCCTTGACCAGGAAGGCAGGCATAGTAGAGGGATCGGAAAGTATTCTGTTAAAGTGCTGAGCCAAGTAAGTGTGCACAGAGGTGAGTTTTTTATACCAGTAGTTCTGGATCCCATCGAGGCCAGGGGCTTTCCAGTTAGAAAGCTTGCTAACAATCCTCTTGATATCAGCTTCAGAGAACCTACTATGTTCCATTTCTAGATCATGGAACCTGTCATTATTGCTGGTAATCCACACAGCGTCTTCATTATAGTTTGCCTCCACAGACCAAACGCTGCTCCAAAATGCCTCCGCTTCTTCCTTATTTAGGGGTTGAGAAATGTTTGGGTGCTGGGAATGAGAGTTATTGCCAAGACTACGATAGAAACTTTTTTCACTGATGGCGAATCTGTGGTTCTGTTGTTTTCTCATGTGACTTTCTTTGTACCGTCTTAACCTTTTAGCGTAGACACACAGTTTTTGTTTTAGAGTGTCTAGATGGTCAGCCAAGAAATTCCTACGGTTTAGACCGTCTAGTTGTACTACTTCTTGCAAAGTCTCTTTGGGAAGTTTCTTCAAGAGTTTCTTGTTGTTGTTATTTTTGACTAGTTGTTGTAGACGTCCAATTTGAATTCGTATATCGTTTATCTTCTTTTGAAGTCTTCGTTCCCATGGTTGGATTTTAGACCCAGCATGTGTTGCTTTTGGCGGGACAATTTTCTGGCCATTTTGGAGAACGCATACCATAGCGCCACAGTAGATGGCATGATGTATCTCTTCTAATTCCATCTCATCATTGAGGTATTGTTGAAGTATATTATTTGTTTTCTGAATGATGTGTGACAGACCTGGCTTATATGACAGCTTAGGGATCTTTGGTCTATAAAAGGGATCTAGCCCTCGATACTCAATCAGTGTTCTATGGAACTCGTTGGCCAGATTATCCTGCAGGTTTTGGTGGTCTCTCGGCTCGTTTGGTTGCTCTTCGTCTCGAGGTACTATTTCTGGTTCGGTTCCATCATCATGGTCGGCATTAGGGATTTCAGCCTGGAGCATTTCTCGTCGCACCTCATCCTTTATTTGGTCTAGAGCCAGCTGTGGCAGCAAATTACGTATAACAATTGTTCTTCTCTGATCTGCAATTCGTTGTTCACTAAGATGGCTTAAATTTGGGAATTTTTTAATAAAATCGGCGTGCAGTTTCTGCCTGTACATAGTCATGTCAGTCTCAAGTCTCGTAACTTTGTAAAACGATCGAATAAGCTGTCGGTTCTCTTCATTGCTCCATTTCTTTCGTCTTACTGGTGCGCCAGTTTCAGTGGGAACAGCTTGGATTTGCTGTTCAGCACTTTCTACTGGTGGATGTCCTTGTTCATGCCGTTGAGTAGTATTATCTTGAGAGCCGGCGCTACCCATCACACTACGACTCTCATCGAGCTGTGCATCCTGACGGTTCCGAAGGGGTCCAGCCCGGAGTCCCCGTCCGCCCTGGCTTTGACTTCTTGTTAGTGGAACCCAATCTCATCCGGGTGGTTAGCCCAGTGGTGTTTCTCCCTCTCGCGTTTGCCCAGTTGCCACCTCTCATCCACCGGGGTTGGTTACCCGATCTCCGAATGACAGCTTCTGGTTACCAGGGTCTACCGGCTTGGAGGTGCGAGTAGGAATTGGTGGGAGAGGCTATGTGAGACGCTTCACTACCCTTAAGACCCCTTATTATATTTATTATTATTATTATTTAGAAAGATCCGACATGACGTATCCCATGGCTCCGACCCCATAGGGCGTCATGCGGAAGGCCATCCGTATCGAAGACCACTCCTCGCGTCCGCTCGGTCAGTGATCTTCGGCCAAATTCATTTGCCTCAGTAAACGAAGGGACCCAAGGACAACAGATTTCTGCATTTTCATCACCAGTTGTTCGGGCTGAATGTTGACATGCGGGAATACACTTCAGCTCCCCCAACACATTTTCCTTTATGCCCCCAAAACGCCGACAATCAGGACAACCAATCGCACGTTATACTCCGGATAGAGCCTCCGAAGTTCGCCAAGTAGATCCTGATATTTGGCTCGTTTCTCCCGTTCCTTTATATCGATGTTAGTTTCCGCTGGGGCGGAGAACTCAATCACATACATAGAGTTATTTCTTTTATCAAGGAGAACGATATCAGGTTTATTGGCGCGAATTTGATGCGTAGTTGTGAATGCATAATTCCAATATATGCGACAGTTGTCATTTTCCACTACTGCCTCGATATCGCGGGGAGCAA